>OV049925.1:81513141-81670985 GCA_920104205.1 Eupeodes latifasciatus
ATTATTTATTATATAATAATAATAATAATAATAATAATAATAATAATAATAATAATAATAATAATAATAATAATAATAATAATAATAATAATAATAATAATAATAATAATAATAATAATAATAATAATAATAATAATAAATAATAATAATAATAATAATAATAATAATAATAATAATAATAATAATAATAATAATAATAATAATAATAATAATAATAATAATAATAATAATAATAATAATAATAATAATAATAATAATAATAATAATAATAATAATAATAATAATAATAATAATAATAATAATAATAATAATAATAATAATAATAATAATAATAATAATAATAATAAATAATAATAATAATAATAATAATAATAATAATAATAATAATAATAATAGATTAATATAATAATAATAATAATAATATAATAATAATAATAATAATAATAATAATAATAATAATAATAATAATAATAATAATAATAATAATAATAATAATAATAATGATAATAATGATAATAATAATAATAATAATAATAATAATAATAATAATAATAATAATAATAATAATAATAATAATAATAATAATAATAATAATAATAATAATAATAATAATAATAATAATAATAATAATAATAATAATAATAATAATAATAATAATAATAATAATAATAATAATAATAATAATAATAATAATAATAATAATAATAATAATAATAATAATAATAATAATAATAATAATAATAATAATAATAATAATAATAATAATAATAATAATAATAATAATAATAATAATAATAATAATAATAATAATAATAATAATAATAATAATAATAATAATAATAATAATAATAATAATAATAATAATAATAATGATAATAATAATAATAATAATAATAATAATAATAATAATACAAATAATAATAATAATAATAATAATAATAATAATAATAATAATAATAATAATAATAATAATAATAATAATAATAATAATAATAATAATAATAATAATAATAATAATAATAATAATAATAATAATAATAATAATAATAATAATAATAATAATAATAATAATAATAATAATAATAATAATAATAATAATAATAATAATAATTATAATAATAATAATAATAATAATAATAATAATAATAATAATAATAATAATAATAATAATAATAATAATAATAATAATAATAATAATAATAATAATAATAATAATAATAATAATAATAATAATAATAATGATAAAAATGATAAAAATATTTTTTTTTTTAAATAATAATAATAATAATAATAATAATAATAATAATAATAAAGAATATAGAAGGTGATAAATTGTCTCTTCTTCCTTTTCATGTACCATTTTCAGAATACTTAAAAAAAAAACAATTGCAGTACCCAGTAAATGTATTTGAAGGAAGTTTTTAAAAAAGCACTGGTTCTGGTACTTCAAAATTTACAGCTCAAGTGTTTAGTTTTGAAATTTCCATGAAAATCTCTAAAATCCGACATTTAACAAAGTTTAATGTTGAACTGTTTTCCTATCTCCTAAAGATATGACCAACAATTTAAAAATGTTTGTAATTTTATAAAGACAGAGTCCAATAAATGTATGGGAGCTTTACTGTCTGCGAAGGTGCATATATTGGTAGTCGATATCACGCTTTTATTAAACCAATGACAGGACCCCTTTTTTGGCCAAGAGCTCTTCTTGGAACTTAGTACACTGATTGGATAGAGGAGACATCGCTTATCCCGTCATCTATTTAGATCCATCTATCACGACTGTGGAAGTCTCCTCTGTCGACGAAAATGACCTGGATGCATTATATGGGAAGTGGTGGGAAGTTGATGGATGTACCAAGTTCTTGTGCGACAGAATCCCCTTCGTGATGGATGCATTTTGCATCCGCCTCATCTATTTTGTAAAGCTTCAAGGTGATAGTTTTAAATCCACACTTGTTAACACCTTTGATCTAAGCATGCATTTTCTCATAAACTAGACAACATAACATCATCTAATTTTCAGAGTTTGATTAGGAATTAATAAGAGCAACGAATTTTAGAACAAATATTTATAATTTTATAGTTTTTTAAAGTTAAACTTTTTCCACCAAATTTTGAGTTCAAAGCCATTTTTTTTAAACTAAAACTGTACATAGATTTCACTTGATTAAGATGATGAGAACAGAGTATTAGTTTTTTTTTAATAAAAACCTACAACTTAATTGTAACTGTTACATAACCCCGCTGGGAGATAATTTGTTTGTATTTTCGTAGTCGTATTGTGTTAATGGATATTGGATATGACCCATATTATATTTTGAATTATTTATTGTTTTTATATGAAAACAAAATTTTTATTTTACTTCCCTAAACTTTGTTGCTAAAAGTACTACTTTTAACTGAGGATTGGACCAAGAACATAACATGAAACGGAAATTAAGCCCTTTTCCAAAAACGCAGCACAAATTCATTAACTTCATGCCTCCAGGGGTGGGTCATATGAGCCATAAGTTGTATAAGTAAAGATTTCATCTAAAGATTTGTTAGTTTGCTGTTGAAAACAACTAAAATGTTTGTTTTCACGCAATTAAGAATTTGGAAAAACTTTAGTACCAATGCTTTAAATTATTTTCATAAAATTTGTTTCTAAGTAAAAGTGCAAAATATTTAGGTTCTCAAGAAAAAACCTTTAATAAGAGATCGTCAATTTTATATTAGGTATATCTTTTTTTTTTGACGCGCATAAATATTGAACATTGAACTGATTTTTGCTTGCGACATATGTATGTATAGGAACTACATATGTATATATGGCAAGTTTTGCATTCATACAAAAATTTGAATTAGAGCTTTTAACCAAACATGACATTACGACGGTAGAAAAGTCGAAAAAAGTTGGTTCCCCGATTTCATCCGTCTGTCTGTCTGTCCTGGACTCTACAGCCCAATCCATTTTATCGAAATCCATACCAAACGGTAACTTTTTGAGGATGCATTATCACCTGGTGAACCCGGCGTTGTCTTTGGTCATGAACTTTGAGCTCCTGGGTCAGTTGGATCATGTAGGGGTGTAGAGGCCCAAGTCCCAAGTCACGGACCGCGGCGATTTTTTCGGCTGATCTTGCATTCCTTGAACGTGCGGGTGTTAGCTGATTGTTTAATGAACCGGTCGTCTCAAATTTGGCCACCACGTCTACCGTAAAATGGGCGCAATGCGCGCAACGTTTGCTTTAACGAACACTCATTTTGACAATAAAGTTTTATCATTTAAACGTGCTGTTCAATCGTGTAACTTGCTATGTTGAGTTGACATAAACAAATGAATAATAAACAAAAGATTTGACAGATGTCACCAAAACAAAATGGCCGCCACGGGGCGCCAAAAGCTACCCGCGCAAAAAAGAAAAACCCTATATATAATTATTTGCATATCTTCCTACTTGCCTTGGTATCAGATCTAGCGTAATAGATTTAGAACATCAATTATTTATCAACTTTCCTATCTGTCTATTTATGTGGGTGATTATACCAAAGCTGGGCAACTCGATGTCATACAAAGTCTTATTATATTTTATTGAGATTACAATTTATTTTAAAACAATGGAAAGACCATTATTTAGTCACCCAATTTCAGTTCTTCATTTTGAATACAAGTTATTAAAAACACACAATTAGTTCTTAAAACGTCAGTCCTTTGGCATGTCACAACACCGAAAATCAACAATTAAGTGACTGTCTATGAAACATTACCATTGTTTGGAGAAAACTTTTCAATTTACTACAATCTGTAATGTATATTGTTAAATATACATATACTACAACTTTCATAATGCATGTTCTCCACTATATTTAAAAAAAAAAAGTTTCAACAGACAGTTAAACCTTTTAAAAATTGTAATAATATTAAAAGTCTTATTCGTATCATCTACTCATACCATTTTTTTAAATCGTCTATATCTATTGTATATACATAACAAATATGTATTAACAAAATAACATTCAAACACTATTCTTTTACACTACATTTTGCAAACACATTACTATGTATTTATATAGGTATTGTATAGGTTAAATTTTGTATATGTGCAATTAATCATTTATTATTTTCTCAGCTCCCTTTAGATACGTGCGGTGGCATAGAGATGACGTGCCTTTAGTTGACTCTCGTCATCCAGAAAACCCGACACCGGAACGGATTCACCTATGGTTGAACGGAAGCCTGCAAGTTTCCAACGTGCAAGCGACAGACACGGGTGAATACTATTGCGAAATTATGGCCAACACCGGCCATGCCGTGCAGATCCACGCAATTGAGGTTCAATACTCCCCCACGATTGTATCCGAACCGAGTGGGTTCCTTGAATTACCTGTTGGTTCTATATTTGAAATAACGTGCGAGGCAAAAGGTGTCCCAACGCCTGTTATAACATGGCGACATAATGGTATCTCGATCGAAAACTATAACGTTGGAAATCGTCAGAATCACATCGTCGAAGTGAGGTCTCGTGAAATGTCCGGTCCCATTGATTGTGTGGCCACAAACGGTGTTGGTGAGTCTGCTGTTGCCGGTGTTCACTTAAATGTTCTCTGTAAGTTTTCAATATTTTATTATGTGTTCCGCTTCTCCTTTTATTACATATGTAGATACATACATACAATAATTTTTTTCTGACGTTACACAGTTAGCCCAGAAATTCAAGCCGTTCATACAGTGGTTCACACGAAAATCAACATGCGTGCTCATCTCGAGTGTCTGGTGGAAGCGGCTCCATCTGCCACAGTTCATTGGTTTCATCATGGAGTACCAGTTGGAACAGATTCAAGAATCGCCCGTTATGACAATGAATTGGAGTCAAATCGTTCGCTATCGCACTACTACACGGTATCGAAGCACATCTTAATCATAAAAAAGGTCAAAGATTCTGATCTGGGTGTTTATGAGTGCCGGGCAGAAAATAAGATTGGTTTCAAAGGGGTAGCGATCGATTTGACAGGCCGACCCATGCCATGTGTTTTCAAGATAAATCCCGCGGTACAGAGCCCAACATCGCATAATATGATCTGGCAAACGGAGAGTCAGTCGCCCATCAATGAATTCAAGTTGAAGTTTCGACAAATTCCATCGGGTGAGTTTAAATATGAAGTAGGTGTGTGTTGTTTTCAATCCATATGACTGTGGTAAAAAGAAAATGATGTTTATATCTTTGAGTTATTAAAACAAATTATTTTCCATGTACCTTCCAGGAAATGTGACACCGCAAAACAGGGCTTTTGCCATTGAATGGACAGAGCTGACTATTCCTTCAGAGTTTTCAGAAGGTACGTTTTATTTTCGTTGTTTCCAACAAATTAGTGCTAAAATACCTTTTTTAAATTTTACAAATACAAAAATTACTTATGCCAGATAATTATTAAACAATGATGTTTTGAATAATATATGGATTGGAATAAAATAAAGTCAAATTTTGTATATTTTCCTTTATTTATACTTTTTTAAATTTTCACAATATATACATAATTATATTTATGCGACGCGTTTCGGATATATATGTATGTATATCCATCATCGGGCACTGGTTTATGCTTTCGGACTGTGGCTGTGGTGTTGTTCAGTCTTTGTTGGTGTCTTCTTTGGTTCATTTTGTTGGGCTATTAAATTGATGTATATGTTTGCCTCTTTTTTAATATATATTTGTTTATTTTCTTTGGTAGTCTATTGCGGTGTTGTATAATATGTTATTCTTTATTGCTAATTTATCATTTAATATTTTGTCTTGTTCACTTTTGTTTGCTTTATATATTTCGAACTCTTCTATTGCGTGTAGTTTTGTCTCCTTTTGACATATGTGCATGGGTGTAAGGTTATCTTCAAAGCTGGTGTAGTTATGGTTCTTCTCTATTAGGTGTTGTGCAAACAGGGCCCGACAAGGCATATGTGCAAGATGTGCAAATGTACAGGGCGTAAGATTCTGGGGGCGCATTACCAGGAGCAAGAAAATGTAATCTGAT
This sequence comes from Eupeodes latifasciatus, assembly GCA_920104205.1. Classification (NCBI taxonomy): domain Eukaryota; kingdom Metazoa; phylum Arthropoda; class Insecta; order Diptera; family Syrphidae; genus Eupeodes; species Eupeodes latifasciatus. Next base: position 81,519,154 of record OV049925.1, read on the forward strand.
CTTGCAAACAAATATTTACTACGAGTACTATTTGTCATTCGTTTACCACAAACATTCTTAAAATAATCCCAAAAAAACATCCATCACAACTGTCCTAAGTTATCTCTTGCGCACTAACTAACATCACTTTCATTGTTGCATTCAATGAAAATTTAACTCAAGATATCGCAGAACTAAAAATCCTACCTACCTCATTTCCAAATATTTCACCCTGTTCGTACAAGAGAAAAATAAAAAATCTCAACACAAAAAAGTTCCATGCAAGGGAAAAAAAGAAAAAATTTCAACACAAAAAAGTTCCATGCCACCTCATATGTGCAAGATTTATTTCATGCACACCGAGTCCCAAAATTAACATAGAGAGTATGACAAAGCAAAATACTTATTCATATTGAATCGTATGGGCTAGAACGTGCAGGTTTTGTATCACGCACCGTACCTGAATGTGAGTTCTCATCTACAAAAAAAAAAACAACAAAAAAATATATGGAGTGTCTTTGATTTGTAGTAGAAGGTAGCACAGCAACCTACCTGCTCTCTTTTTTCGGAGACATTTTTTTGTTGTTTTCTTTCTAGATGAGAACTCAATACAGAGGTACGGGTACGGTGCGTGATACAAAACCTGCAAATCTTGCACATATGAGGTGGCATGTAACTTTTTTGAAATATTTGGAAATTAGGAAGGTAGGTGTCTTTGCTACAAATGGTCAATGGATGTGCAAGTTTTCTTTTTTGCGCACTGAGTATCGAAACTAACATAGGAAATATTTACGAGTAAAAAAAAACTTATTTATACGGAATAATATGGGTCAGAGCGTGCAGGTTTTCTTATTGCACACTGTGTAAGAGTTAAGTGCCTGCTTACAGGAGACGAAATTTTTAATAGAATGGAAAAGGAGGGATGAATCTATGTGGAGTCGAATCGTTCTTGCGCAGGCAGTTTGTTTGTTTTTTATTGAAAGTTAATGACTGTTGTAACGGCTACTTTTAATGTATATCTAGTCTGGTGCAGAATGCAGATTGTTTCAATTGTTTTTTCGCTTTGTTGGTTAATTAACATTAAATAAATAGCTATCAATTTTTAATAGAAGTGACGTATTTTGTGATAAGACAAGACCGGAATGTGACTGACTCAGTTGACTTTAGACAAGCTTGAATTACATGAAATTTTAATAAGTAACTGTCAAAGCCAAAGTTATGATAATGGTTCGAATATGAAAGGAAAAGAAGCGGGTGTTCGGAATCGAATTCGAACCCTGGAACCAAGAGCATTTTTCGTTCCATGTTGCTCGAATTCCTTAAATTTAGTGGTTAAATTTAGCAGTTAAATTTTTCGATACAATTCAATGTTTGTATTAGGTAGGGTCGCCTAACTTCGAACACTCCCAGTAGTCGAACACTTTTTTTTAAAAAATCTTCAAACTGTTGAATTTCTTAGATTTCAGCTTCTAAAAATGTTAAATGCTAGGTGTGTTATCCCCCTTAGCCCTTAGAAACTCTGATCTAGTACAACTTATGTCAAAACTTAGAAAAATGTTAGTTTGTCTTGTTGCTTGGGGAGAGTACGATAACTTTGGCGAGTTTAAGGACGGATTTGTATAGAACAGTTAAAAACAAGCATTTTTTACTATGGGAGGGGGGTCTATCTCCCCCGTTTAGGCGGTAGGGCAATTTAAAAAAATATGTACAATAAATGGAAAAAAATAATTAAACAATAACGGTAATACTTACAATTAAGTGTTATACCTTTTTTTAAAGCCAACATTTTTGTCTATTAGCTTGTTTTTAAATCAAGTCAAAACTATGCATAGTTTTTGAAAAAAATTGTTTTAAACTAAAAATGTATGCAAAAAAAATTTTAAAAAAGGTTTAAAGTGTAGTTTTTCAAAACTTTCAAATTATCTACTGTTTTTTTTTAGAATTCATTGCTCTTATTTGTTTTTGATCAAAAACTGAAAACTAGATGACTTTATGTCTTCTAACTCTTGAGAAAATTGAAAATTACCAAAAAAAATATTTTAATTAAATTACTTTGTCCTTGCTTAAGTAACGTAGTCTTATTTTGATAGTAATAATCGAATATGGATTAAGATACACCTAGGGTAAATTAATTTTTCTTAAATCCAGCTTATTTAAATGCAAAAGAAACTTTGCATGCACCCCATCTTGCACCCACTGAACCTTGCCCCCTCCCCACCTTGCACGCACTCCAACTTGCACCCACCCCAAATCCTATAGTGTTCCCAAGCAGTGGGGTTTACAGATCCCACTGTTGCATACACCCAAACTCGCACACACCTTACTGTTGCATACACCCAAACTCGCACCTACCATTGTTACTATCAAAATAAGACCACTCAAGCAAAAAAAAAGAATTAAATTAAAATAGTAGTTGTGGTTATTTTCAATTTTCTCAAAAACTAAAAGACATAAAATCATCTATTTTTCAGTTTTTGATCAAAAACAAATAAGAGCAATGAATTCTGAAATAAAAACAATGGTAGATAATCTTGAAGTATTGAAAAATTACACTTTAAACCTTTTTTTTTACTTTACGCATAGCTTTGACTTGAATTAAAAACTGGCTAATAAAACAGAATGTTGGCTTTAAAAAAATGTATAAAACTTAATTGTAAGTATCACCGTTATTTTTTAATTATTTTTTTCTATTTTGAATAATAATTTTTTTAAATTGCCCCTACCGCCTAAACGGGGGGAGATAGACCCCCCTCCCATAGTAAAAAATGCTTGTATTACCAAAACCGTTATTATATCTTGGCGCCAAAGTTATCGTACTCGTGCCTGTTGCTTTAGAGAATGCGATGGTTTACTGTTTTGGTTAAACAAAAAAACTGTTGAGATCGTTGTGGGAAACTGTCTGCATTGCTTTCAAATTAAGGTAAATATATATTTGTTTGTGTTTTTTCTGTAGTTAATATATAACATTATTAATTTACGTATAATTTGTAGCTTAAAACTTAGTAATGAACTATATTTTGCCTGTTCGAACATAGGAAACCAAATTTTGTCAAGTTTCCTACTCGAACACAGGTGTTCGAATATAGGCAACTCTTTAAAGGCCTAGGGTCCAATATTCGAACACCTTTTTCTTTAGTGTTCGGTTTAAGGGAATTATTTATTTTTGGTTTCCTTTTTCCGCATTGTTCTTAGATTTTCAATAAAGTAGGCAGGACACGACGATTGTCAGATCTTTCAATATTGTTAGATCAATCAATGGTGCACAATAACTTGAAAAGAAGATCGTCTGAAAATGGGTTGGGGTATTTCTAACAATATTGTCAGACAAAGTACCTACCTTCTTAATTCAAACGGTTGTAAAACATTTAAGACACAATTTTCACTGACAGATCTGACAATAGTTTCAAATCTCATATTTCAGACAAAAAATGAAACGAAAATATGTATCAAACCTACAGTGAAGCCTCATTTGCGAATGCTTTAAAGGCTATTCGTGAAGATAAACTTAGTCTTCGAGCAGCAAGTAGAGAGTTTGGTGTTCCTGTTACTACTCTCCATGATAGAGTAAATGGAAAAATGACAGATGGGATTAAGCGAATGGGCCCTTCTACAGTCCTAACCGAAAGTGAGGAACTTAAGGTCGTAGAATGGCTAATTAATATTGCCAAATGTGGCTTCCCCATAAAAATTAACGAGCTGCTAGATGTAGTCCAAAAAATAGTTAGGGACGAAAAACGTAAGACTCCATTTAAGGACGACAGACCTGGCAAAAAATGGTACTATAATTTTTTGAATCGGCACAAAGAGATAAGCTTATGGGTGCCTGAATCCTTATGCAAGGCCAGAGCAGTGGTCACAGAAGAAAGCATTCGAAAATGGTTCCATGATTTGGAAAATTACTGTGTGAATTGGAACGTGAAAGATATTTTGGATGGCCCTGCACGAATTTTCAATGGGGATGAGACTTCATTTAGCTAGCCCCCAAAACTGGAAAAGTAATTAGTCCCAGAGGATTTAAAAATTTATATGACGTTAAATTGTCTAATGAAAAAGAAAATATATTATATAAACATAATATGTGTTTAATGTTTCCATAAAATTGAAATAGCAAAAAAAAACTATTCAAAAACAATTTTTCATTAAATATCTTACATTGAAACTGTATATAAAATCCTATGTTCGAAATTAGGAAACTTTGTGTTCGGGTTCAGGCAACTACTGTTCGACTACTGGGGAATTTGCTTATTTTCAGCTTTTAATTTGTTTAAAAAAAAGTAGTTAAAGTTAGTAATAAAATGTTTAAAGAAACAAAAAATTTTTGAGTTTAAGCTTCTTATTAACTTTACATCACATATTTACGTTAAACGGTCCCCACACAGTAGACGATTACTTTACCATAGACCACTAAGTGTTCGACTATAGGCGAAATGACCTTTTTTTAGAAGTTCCACAACGAGGTGGGATATTTATAAGAAAAAAGTTCCAAGTCTTACTTTGAAACCCCTTTTTGAAACTAGAAGGGAGAGCAGGTTAGATGCATTGAGGCATTCAAAAACAAGTTTAGAAGAAATATTATGAAGCCCTTATAGAAATAGGAAATCTAGAAACAAAAAACATTGCAGAATCGTTAGGAAATAAAACTTTTGATTTTACATTTATTTGTTGCTTGCTAATTTGGTTTGATATTTTAGAAAATATAAATAAAACTAGTAAATATTTGCAAAGTCCGTCCGTTAATCTGTCAACTGGAATACAAGTTTTAGAAAATACAAAAAACAGTTTGATTTTAATGCGTTCCGATGAAAAATTTAATGAGTAGGTACGTTCAATTAACTGAGCGTATTGCTAGTTCCCTAGAAACACCAAATATGTTTCCTGAAGCTTCATCATTGCGATCTCAACAGAAAAAAAGGCTTTATGCTGATGAATGTCCTGAAACTATATTAGACCCGAAGCAAAGATTTAAAGTAGATTTTTTTTCAAAATACTTGATCAAGCCATTTAATCAATTAAAGAAAGGTTTAAACAGCTTAATACGTATAGTATATCAATTTTTCATTTATAAGTAACATAAGCGAATTTGCAGAATGTTTTAACATTAGGTAGTTTTAAAGATTTAGATGGAGAAGAATTGTTTCAAGAGTTAACTATAATATCGCCGCTTGTTACACCACAAAGCTCAAGTTTAGATGTGTTAAATTTTATTTTTAGTTCAAACAGCATTGATGACATCTTGTACAATATCATTTTGGTTTGTTATGGGGATGTTATATTTTATGCCTTTACTAAGAGTTTCTATTTCTGGTTGAGTGAGTTGTATTTGAGTATTGTTGATTAATCGGGGGTAGAATAAGTGTCTATTGTGTGGGGTATTTCTAATTGGTTTTTTATCTAGTTTTTGTATTTTAGTTTGTTGTTTTTTATTTTTTATATATTAGTTGGGCTATTTCTTTTGTGTATCGATTTATGTTATGTGTGTGGAGTTCCGCGGCTATGAAGTGTAATTTAATATTCCCATGAATCAAAAAGATTACGAAGATGAAGTCAAACATAAACATAAACATAAACAAAACTAATGAAGAAACCCACAGTAGTAAATACATCGCAATAGAATACACTAACTTACTACCACAAATTTTAAAATACGAATTTAAAAAACTAAACATTAACATATCATTTAAAACTAAAAACAATATTCAAAAAATACTACAACAAAAAACAAAAAGAGGAATTAAAAAATGCACAGGAATATACAAAATCAATTGTGACGATTGTGAAAAATACTACATAGGACAGACTGGAAGAACTTTCTATGAAAGATTCCAAGAACACAAACCCAAACCAAACACCAAATCCACCTTTGCACAACACCTAATAGAGAAGAACCATAACTACACCAGCTTTGAAGATAACCTTACACCCATGCACATATGTCAAAAGGAGACAAAACTAGACGCAATAGAAGAGTTCGAAATATATAAAGCAAACAAAAATGAATAAGACAAAATATTAAATGATAAATTAACAATAAAGAATAACATACTATACAACACCGCAATAGACTACCAAAGAAAATAAACAAATATATATTAAAAAAGAGACAAACATATATATCAATTTAATAGCACAAGAAAATCAACCAAAGAATACACCAACAAAGTCTGAACCAGTGTTACCGCTATGCGACTTTAGTCGCATTTTGACCCTTTTTTGTGCCTCATGCGACCATGATACGTCTTTTTAAAAAATCGTCTATTTGGACCCTTTTTAAAAAATCGTCTATTTGGACCCTTTTTAAAAAATTATGCGACTTTTTTGACCCCATCTCTAGAAAAATACATTGAAAAGATAAGTTATTTTCTTAATTCATACAAAATTTCAAAACTTCCATTGAAATAAGAACATAACTAACACTGTCACACATAATTTCAATCTATAAAATTGTTTGGGTATTCTTGCTATTCTAGCATAAAAATTCATTTCAACCTTTCGACTCTGCATATAAATGTAGTTAATAGTTAACAATTTTAAGTTTGTATGAGTAATTTTGGTTATTTCACCACTCCGTTCCTCTTTAACAAAGTTTCTAACCTAAGCGGTTAAGTGACTTTAAGGATCTTCAAGCTATTTTTGATGTACCAGAACACAAGCTTCTTAAACTCAACTTTACAAGGTGGCTTTCATTTGAGGCTGTTGCTTCCCGAATGGTTGAACAGTGGGTAGTTCTGCATTACTTTGTGAGGGCAAAGTTTGAAGAAAAGTCACCAAACCTTGTTTCAAAAATTTCGGACATCTTAGAAAATCTTAATAGCACAAACTTAATTTATTTGAAGTTTTTAAAGTATGTTTTATCAATAATGAATAATTTAAATAAACAGTTTCGGAGTGAATCCTCTCAAATAATTCACTTAACCATTTCATTTAAAGACATTTTGATTATTATCAAAAATACTCCATTTACCAAGATCGGAATCTTTCGTACGTTTCACTCTCACCCGTTTGTTTACATTGTTGTATTTGTAATTTTGACAATTAGTCCATGAATAGATGTGAAAACAAACAAAAAAAAACGATGCCGTGGGCTAGCGGCACTTTGCAAAGGAAAAACATAATGGGAAGGTTAATAAGTTTTTTTTTCAGGTTTTTTTTACCTTTTTTCGATGAAAAAGTCAGTTTTAAGCTTTAATTTTGCAGTCATTTTGTTGATAGCGAACCAATGTACATTTTTGTCTTGAAAAAAGCATGTTCAACATCAGTTTATGCGTTCGAAGAACCATCAAGTTAAGGGTGCAAGCGCAATTTTTTTATTGAATTCTAATAAATTTTCGTTAATGAACGGCCCAAATATTTTTTTTGCAAGTAATTAAAATCTGTATAAATTTAACCAATCCAAGTATATTTATAGTTTGTTTTTAATGATTTAAGCTTGCAACTATTTTTCAATTCCATTTTACTTATTAAATAAATATTAAATTTAAAAAAAGAGTTATAATCGAAAAATACCTTATCCATAACATTCTTGATTGATTGAAGCAAACATGTATTTGCTATCAAAAAAAATAATGCATCAAAGGAACACCAATGTTTTAAAAAAAAATAATCAGAACGATTATAGCGAACCTGTTGAATTAATGCAGAGAAAACGTCTTAAAATCGTTCTGAATTCATGCACAACTCATTCAATAGATCAAGTAATCCACATTAATGTTTATTGTTAAACGTACAGAAGTTTTTTTTTAGTGAATTCCCACAGTTTAACGTAAAATATAATTTTCATTCATTCCTTAAAAATGTTTAGTTACCAAAGTTCAAGTTTACTTGTTATTGCTTGAAGGGTATGTTTAATAAAAGTGCTGCTAATAATGAAACAAATTAATGAGTTTTACGTACATATTTTTGTTTTTCTTAATATAATAAATACTTCCATAGATTACATTTGGCACGAGTACGATAACTTTGGCGCCAAGATATAATAACGGTTTTTGGTAGAGGGGCTTAATAATACAAGCATTTTTTACTATGAGAGGGGGTTCTATCTCCCCCCGTTTAGGCAGTAGGGGCAATTTAAAAAAAATTATTATTTAAAATGGAAAAAAATAATTAAAAAATAACGGTGATACTTACAATTAAGTTTTATACATTTTTTTAAAGCCAACATTCTGTTTTATTAGCCAGTTTTTAATTCAAGTCAAAGCTATGCGTAAAGTAAAAAAAAAGGTTTAAAGTGTAATTTTTCAATACTTCAAGATTATCTACCATTGTTTTTATTTCAGAATTCATTGCTCTTATTTGTTTTTGATCAAAAACTGAAAACTAGATGATTTTATGTCTTTTAGTTTTTGAGAAAATTGAAAATTACCACAGGTTAGTTAGGTTAGGTTGAACGGGCTGACAGTTGATGTTGTTACCATCACACTTAGATCAATGTAGATCCATTGTGGTATCCCGAAGTGTTGTAACTTCCTGAAAAGATATAATAACCTATGAATCATGTGGTTCGTTTAACCATTTAGAGGTTTTGACAAAGTTTAGTAAGCTTTTGCCTGGCAGTTCTGATAGTTCCTCTAGTTCATTAAAGAAGAACAAGTTGCCTAGAGTTTTCTTCCTAGCAAGACAGAGCGAAGGACAGTGGCAGAGAAAGTGAGCAGTGTCTTCATGCTCGTTTTCATCACCACAGCCTCTACAAAGGTCATCAGTACTGAGCCCCATCTTCTTATGGTAGCCGAGTAGGTTGTGACCTGTAATAATGCCGATAAGGGATCTTAGGGAGGGTTTATTAAGAGTTAAGATCCAGTCGGATCTTTTCTTATCGTATCTAGGCCATAGCTTCCTGGTGTTAACACAGGTTTCTAGGAGATCCCATCTGTCATTGGATTTTTGAATGATAGTTTTACTGACGTTATGTTTCAGTTCACATAACGGTATCCCTATATGATGGTCTATCAGAGAGGGTTCCAGTGTGGAGCCCTCCCTGGCAAGTTCATCCGCCCTTTCGTTGCCTGGTACATCACTGTGGCCAGGAACCCAGCAGAGTCTTACGTTATGCTGTGTGCCAAGAACCTTTAGCTCTTCGCGACAGCAAGAGACAAGCTTCGACTTTATTTGGGTGGCCGAGATAGCTTTATTTTATTATTTATTGCTGCTTGGCTATCAATGAAAAAAGTGATGTCCGCGTGTGATATCGCCATCATGGATATATGTTTAGCAGCGTTTTTCACTGCCAAGATCTCAGCTTGGAAGACGCTGCTATAGTCGGGGAGCCTGAATGCTTTGGCAAGGTTGAGGCTTTCAGAGTAAAAGCCTGCACCTACTCTATTATACATTTTAGAGCCATCGGTGTAGATGGTAATGGTTGAGTCGTTGGTGTAGGGCACACTATTTTCCCAATCTAGTCTATTGGGGAACCTAGTACTAAAAGATTTGTTGAAATCTAAATAGGGGCTCATATAATCTGTGCAGATATTGTTGTCTACGTAATTCGTAAGAATAGCTGCGTGGCCACTCTGGCTAGTTTTCCAGATGTTAGTTTGACTGAGCCTGAGGGCGCTGTTTGCTGCTGATTCTTGGACGAATAGATCTATTGGGGGGAGATTGAGGATCGTTTCTAAACCCGCAGTTGGGGTAGTCCTCATCACAACGGTTTAATCTTTTTCTTCTAACTTCTTACAGCAACATCGACCAGACCGCGGTCATTTTAGAACGCAAGGAGCACCCAACGCTCATAATAACCTCCACATATATGCCCTATGATGGAGTTGAAGGACCACCAGCGGATATAACAAATGAAGTAGTAACATTCGCAAGTAAGAAAAATTTTAATATTATCCTAGGGTGCGAATCCAATGCACATCATGTACAATGGGGGAGCACCGATACAAATACTAGAGGTGAATCCCTTTTCCAATTCATCATAGATAACAATCTACGTGTGGCTAACCGAGGTAATACACCCACCTTTGTCACAAAAAATCGGAAAGAGGTGCTAGATAATACCCTCTCAAATAATTCTGACTCCTGTCAAATTGATCATTGGAGGGTTTTAGAAGAACCTTCCTTTTCTGACCATCGTCTCATAGAATTTAAAATCCCTAACGTTGATAGACAGCACAAACCCTATAGAAATAACAGGCGTACAGACTGGCTTATCTTCAATAGGGAAATAAGTAATAACATCAAGCACGTTAACACCAACGCCATTCTGGGACCAGACAGTCTAGAGAAGGCAACAGAGAATCTCACTGAGACTCTGCGTATGGCGTTTGAAACCAGTTGTCCAATCAAAACAACTGTGAAGAAAACCAGTAAACCCCCCTGGTGGACAACAGAACTAACCAACATTAGAAAAGAAACAAGAAAGCTTTTCAAAGCTGCTAAAAGAACAAGACTCGAAAGTGACTGGGACTGTTATAAGACTAGTCAAAGAAAATTCAAAACAGAAACCCAACGAGCCAAACGGAGCTCGTGGAAAAATTTCTGCAGCAATATCGAGTGTACCAACGAGTCAGCTAGGCTCAGGAAAATCCTTTCGAAAACCTCCACTTCTGTTGGTTCTCTAAGGAAACCCGACAATGACTGGACTGAATCAGGTCGCGAAAGTCTAGAACTCCTGGTTGGAACACACTTCCCAGGCAGCAAACCTAGCCCTGAACGCGAACCAGATAACTGTTCAATCTTCGAGTATGAAATCCCTACGGATGTTTTAACGGAAGAAAAGCTAAACTGGGCTATTAACTCTTTCTCCCCTTATAAATCTCCAGGCCTAGACGGCATTTTTCCAATGATGCTGCAAAAGAGCACTGAATTTATCACTCCACACCTGATAAACATCTTTCAAAGTAGCATCAAATGGGGGTATGTTCCCAAGACATGGCGTGAGGTAAAAGTCGTTTTTATACCAAAAGCCGGCAAACTCAGCCATATTGAACCTAAGGACTTCAGACCTATAAGTCTCACGTCTTTTGTACTTAAAACACTAGAAAGACTTATCGACATATACATCAGCAGTAATTTAAAACCGGAGACCATATCACCCTTTCAACACGCCTACACAAAAGGTAGAAGTGTAGAAACGGCACTACACTGCGTAGTAAGAACCATAGAAAAATCACTTGACGTTAAGGAATACACTCTTGCTTCATTCCTGGACATTGAAGGAGCCTTCAATAACGTCCACAGTAATGCAATCGAGAAAGCACTTAATGATCAACGTATAGAAGTAGTAGTTATCAAATGGATCATGAGTATGCTGAAAAACAGACAAATACATAGCGAGCTTGGTAACGCATATTTAGAGATGTACGCATCTAGAGGAACCCCGCAAGGTGGAATTCTCTCACCATTATTATGGATCTTAGTGATGAACGAGATCCTAATAAAACTTAGGAACTACGGTATAGTAGTGGTAGCCTACGCTGATGACTTAGCGCTTTTGGCGACGGGTAAATACCTTACCACTATTAGCGAACAATTACAAAGCGCATTATCAAGGGTCAGCAACTGGACCAAGAAATGCGGTCTTAATGTAAACCCCCTTAAAACAGAACTGGTTCTTTTTACAAACAGGAGGAAAATCCCTCCGTTTGTAATACCAAAAATAGATAATACAACACTAAAAATCTCCGACCGAGCTAGATACCTCGGAGTTATATTGGATAAAAAACTCAATTGGGGTCCAAATATCCAAGACAGATATAAGAAGGCCACAATCGCACTCTACTCATGTAACAAGATTCTGGGTAGAAATTGGGGACCGAATTCCAAAATAGTAATGTGGATGTACACTGCCATTGTCAGACCGATTCTAACTTATGGCGGCTTGGTCTGGTGGAAAGCGCTGGAGAAATCCACGAATCTAAAAACACTTACCAAAGTACAGAGAATGGTTGCTTCTGTACTAGTGGTGTGATGAGGACTACCCCAAATGCGGGTTTAGAAACGATCCTCAATCTCCCCCCAATAGATCTATTCGTCCAAGAATCAGCAGCAAACAGCGCCCTCAGGCTCAGTCAAACTAACATCTGGAAAACTAGCCAGAGTGGCCACGCAGCTATTCTTACGAATTACGTAGACAACAGTATCTGCACAGATTATATGAGCCCCTATTTAGATTTCAACAAATCTTTTAGTACTAGGTTCCCCAATAGACTAGATTGGGAAAATAGTGTGCCCTACACCAACGACTCAACCATTACCATCTACACCGATGGCTCTAAAATGTATAATAGAGTAGGTGCAGGCTTTTACTCTGAAAGCCTCAACCTTGCCAAAGCATTCAGGCTCCCCGACTATAGCAGCGTCTTCCAAGCTGAGATCTTGGCAGTGAAAAACGCTGCTAAACATATATCCATGATGGCGATATCACACGCGGACATCACTTTTTCCATTGATAGCCAAGCAGCAATAAAACCTATCTCGGCCACCCAAATAAAGTCGAAGCTTATCTCTTGCTGTCGCGAAGAGCTAAAGGTTCTTGGCACACAGCATAACGTAAGACTCTGCTGGGTTCCTGGCCACAGTGATGTACCAGGCAACGAAAGGGCGGATGAACTTGCCAGGGAGGGCTCCACACTGGAACCCTCTCTGATAGACCATCATATAGGGATACCGTTATGTGAACTGAAACATAACGTCAGTAAAACCATCATTCAAAAATCCAATGACAGATGGAATCTCCTAGAAACCTGTGTTAACACCAGGAAGCTATGGCTAAGCTATGAGTTTGGGTGTATGCAACAGTAAGGTGTGTGCGAGTTTGGGTGTATGCAACAGTGGGATCTGTAAGGGGGGGGGGGGCATGCTGCCCCCCTCCAACCCCCCTGCTTGGGAACACTATAGGATTTGGGGTGGGTGCAAGTTGGAGTGCGTGCAGGGTGGGGAGGGGGCAAGGTTCGATGGGTGCAAGATGGGGTGCATGCAAAGTTTCTTTTGCATTTAAATAAGCTGGATTTAAGAAAAATTAATTTACCCTAGGTGTATCTTAATCCATATTCGATTATTACTATCAAAATAAAACTACGTTAATAATTAAAGCAAGGAAAAAGTAATTCAATTAAAATATTTTTTTTGGTAATTTTCAATTTTCTCAAGAACTAGAAGACATATAGTCATCTAGTTTTCAGTTTTTGATCAAAAACAAATAAGAGCAATGAATTCTAAAAAAAAACAGTAGATAATTTGAAAGTTTTGAAAAACTACACTTTAAACCTTTTTTTTAATTTTTTTTGCATACATTTTTAGTTTAAAACAATTTTTTTTTTCAAAAACTATGCATAGTTTTGACTTGATTTAAAAACAGGCTAATAGACAAAAATGTTGGCTTTAAAAAAGGTATAATACTTAATTGTAAGTATTACCGTTATTTTTTAATTTTTTTTTCCATTTAATGTACATATTTTTTTTAAATTGCCCCTACCGCCTAAACGGGGGAGATAGACCCCCCCCCCATAGTAAAAAGTGCTTGTTTTTAACTGTTCTATACAAATCCGTCATTAAACTTTGTCGCCAAAGTTATCGTACTCTCCCCTTACATTTTATAATTGCAGAACATAGAAGAAAATATACATAAACAATAGTTTTCAGATATAAAGCATAGGTTAGTGTAGAAAAATATTTTATATAATAATAATATTTTAAGTATGTTCATTAAAGAAATTTCCGCTTCAGCTAACCTTCAACTTTTTAGAAAAAAAATTAGCATTAATAGCAGCCAATTATTTCATAGCATATTTAATTTTTCACATTGTAAAATGTCTAGAAATTTTCATATGCTACAAAATTCGTAATTTTATGCGTAAGCATAGAAGATAACATTATTTAGTCAAGAAGTATGGATTTTGGCGCGTTCACCGATTTTTTTCTATTGGGTGTTCGGTTTCCCCATACTGGAATAAAAAAAGTTACTTAAATCTATTTATTGCACTCATTTAGTTGGTATTGTTTGTAACCATATTGCCTATTTCTATTCCTTAAAGATGCTTTACACAAAGCAACTTATTTTTAAGACATGGTTCCCTCAAATTTTTATTCCAAAATCTAACTACAAACAAAATTCTAACTGTAACATAGTCCCTCAAAAAAAAATTGTCAGGAATATTTCTGCAAGAAACAAAACTAAAATTTGGTCTTGCAATTATCGAACTGCTTAAATGATGGAAATACTAATCTAATTGAGGTATTTGAACTAGATAAAGTTGGCAATGGAACTTCACAAGTATGCTTCTCGTAGCATTTTCTGTACAAACAAAATACGGAGGCACCCGCCTATTGTTTCCACCTGAACTTCTAACGTCGCCAAAAAAATACTCTAAGCAAACTACACATGACAAAATTGTCTGTTTTGTTGTTTTACAAAGTATTGAGTTACACTTTTGTCCATTTCCAATAATTATACTTAACCAGTTGCAGCGCATATTGCGTTCGCAAATAATTTAAGTAAACAAAATACAGCACTAATAAATCATTAAATATGTATTTGGTCAATTTTATTTAATTTAATATATGTACATTTACAACATTTATTTAGATTGAAATTAAAAAGCTATACAAATCTTCCAATTTAAGACCATGTCAGCACTACAGATTCTGTTGGTTAGGATTGTTTAGTTTTTGAACGATGCCATGAAACATTCAAAATAAAGCATTTAGATGGGGCTGATTACTATAGTGAAGCATTTTGATGGGCCTGAGGACTAAATGTGAGAATGTGTTTGGTTTTTTGCATCATTTCACGCACACTTTCTCACATTTAGTCCTCAGTAGCTTGTAGGCAAACCGAAATGTCAGTCTGAGATTCCGATCTTGGTAATGGAGAATTTTTGATTATTATGTACAAAAATTTTTTAACAAAAGAATATATACTACGCACTAAAATTGAAGAGATTAATTGTATAGACCCAAAAAATATAAAAATTGGAAGTGATATTTACATATGGAATGAATACATATGTATAAAACAAGAAAGTTCGGATATTGAAAATATAAAAAGTAAAATTCTTATTTATTACCAAATAATTTACAGGCAAATTATTTCAAGGTTTGATATTAATGATAGGAAGTTTTCGGTTCTGAGGCACTTGGATCCTCAAGTAATCAAACTAGGCCTCGTTTAATTATAATGATCTAGTATCTGATTAGCAACACCTTATAATTCAACTTGAAAAAGTAATTGAAGAATACAAGCTTTTAGAATTCAAAATTCGTGAAAATAATTATGAAAGTTTTTTGGAACTGTCAAATTTGGAGGAGTTTTGGCATAAGATCGGGGCAATTAAAAACCCTCTCGGATAATATGTTTATTCCAAATTATACTCCCTTGTAAAAAATATTTTCACACTTCCACACAGCAGTGCGTGTGCCGAAAGGGTTTTTTCTAAGTTAACAATTCTAAAAAATAGATTAACGAGTCGCCTCCTCCTGTGTGTGGAAACATGTAATGCAATGCTCTCTGCAGCAAATATTTTAGAAAAGCAAACTCTTGATGAATGGAAACCTTCAGAGGAGCTTATAAAAAGCTACCGTAAATTAATCACAAAAAATAATGACTCCTATTTTAAAAATAATTTAAATAAAGGGTGTCCCAAAATTAACGCAAGATTTGAATTTGCCGCCATTTGTGCAGTGAAGTGTTGGCAACCCTGAAAAAAAAGCAATTTGACAGCTAACAGTATAGGGTTATTAAAAATGGAGCGTTACACGAGAGAACAACGTGTCTTCATTATTAAAGAATATTTCAAGAATAGTGAAAGCTTGGCGGCTGCAGTTCGAAAATTTCATACAAAATATGGTCGGAATAGTGTTTTAACTTCGTCAACTGTGAAGAGATTAATTGAAAAATTCATGGAGACTGGATCCGTTGGAGACGCCAAACACACTGGTCGTCCAAAAACAAGCCGTTCAAATGTGAATGTCGAAGCAGTGCGTGAGAGTGTTGCTGACAATCCAGGAACCTCAATTCGACGTCGTGGACAAGAATTGCAAATTTCAAGAACCTCTCTACAGCGTATACTCACCAAAGATCTGTGTCTTCATGCTTACAAAATTCAATTAACACAACAATTGAAGCCTAATGACCATGGACAGAGAAGAGAGTTCGTTGAATGGATTATTGAACATCAACAAATGGACCCTGATTTTTCGAGCAAAATCATCCTAAGCGATGAAGCACATTTTCATCTTGATGGCTTTGTCAATCGCCAAAATTGCCGCATTTGGGGTTCGGAGAACCCACATGTGATTGTCGAAAAACAAATGCATCCACAACGCGTGATTGTATGGTGTGGATTTTGGGCTGGAGGCATAATTGGGCCATATTTTTTTGAAAATGATGCTGGTCAAGCAGTGACTGTTACTGGTGCTCGATATCGCGACATGATTACACAGTTCTTTCTGCCAAAATTGGATGATATTGATGTGTCCAATATGTGGTTTCAACAAGACGGTGCCACATGTCATACAGCCCGTGAAACAATTCAATTACTGCATGAGACATTTCCAGGTCGTGTACTCTCTCGTTTCGGTGATCAAAATTGGCCTCCTAGATCGTGTGATTTAACACCATTAGACTTCTTTTTATGGGGTTATTTGAAATCACAAGTCTATGTCAACAAGCCCACAACCACCCGTGCATTAAAGGAGGAGATTCAACGCTGCATCAACGAAATTCAGCCACATTTATGCAGAATGGTCATGGAAAATTTCAACAAAAGAGTGCGCATGTGCATGCAAAGCCTTGGAGGCCATTTGTCCGATGTGTTATTCCATACATAACCCTATCCTATGTACTTTACGAGTCAATAAAAATATAACTATCAAAAGACTAAAAACGGCGTTTTCTATTTAATTCAAATCTTGCGTTAATTTTGGGACACCCTTTATAAAAGTCAAATATTTATAAATAATATAAATTCCCAAAATGTACCTTAATTTTTGTATTTCAAAAGAACTGAATAGAATATGAATTTATTTATTTTTTAGTTTAACTTTAAAACTTGAGTTAATATAACTTAAATCGACTGAATTGACTGTTATTGTTATTTAATGTTATATACATATATGTACACTTTAACGTATTTATTAAAAAAAGGAACATGTGTGATATAAATCGAATGTATTGAATACTAGTACAAGAATTTATTTTTCTTTGGAAGGTATACCTAATAAAAACCTAAAAAACAACTAATTTTTTTTTTGCAATTTATACAGATTTCGTTTGATTTTTTCATTTGACCCTTTTTTTGTGACCTTTTCAAAAATCCCAGCGGTAACACTGGACTGAACAACACCACAGTCCGAAAGCATAAACCAGTGCCCGTCTGCCCGATGATGGATATATACTCGTATATCCGAAACGCGTCGCATAAATATAATTATATGTTGTGAAAATTTAAAAAAGTAATTTAAATAAATAAAGGAAAATATACAAAATTTGACTTTATTTTATTCCAATCCATATATTATTCAAAAAATACACAACATGGAGACTACAACGCAAACAATAAATGATATATGTACATATATTGTTTAATAATTATAGTAAGACATTCGTAAATGTACCGATGCAATCAATTGTAGCTTTATTGGTTTAAAATTAGTTTTGGAAAGGAAAACATTTTTTTTTAGTAAAATCGAAGATAATCAATTTTTTTTTTCTTTCCACAACTTATTTACAACAGTGTAGTGCTAACCTCATAATCAACCTTTCACTTACAAGTTTTTTTTTTAACCATTGAGCAACCAATTTTTGCTAAACAGCTAATTTGCACCAAAAATTTACAATTAATTGCATACTCAGTTCTTAAAATTTCGAAACATGTAGTGCTAACTTGACAGTCGTAAAAAAAAAGCTGTACTGTATACAAAAAACGTGATTGATAAATTCGCCGTGATGAGATCTTTAAATATGGCAAGTTTTAAATGTACAAGGGTAATTATTTATTTGTTTATTTTTAGCAGTGTCAAAAAGCAACTCATTATAATTACTTGCTAAAATTTAATAGGGTCTTTGGCAATGTCTTTGAATCAAATGAATTTAAAATAAGTAGCACACAACTTGCCAAGTAAATCCATAAAGTCTTAGCTAGTAATTAAATATCTGTCGTTATGAGTTGCTTTGACATCAAACTTGTAAAATAAATTTATATTAACCACCTTCGAAATTTTAGTAGTACCCGTAGCGTGATGGTTAGTGCGTTGGACTGTCATGCAAGGGGTCTTGGGTTCAATCCCACCTAACTTTTTTCACGGGTACTGCCTCTTGCGAGGAATTGACAAATCCTCCAAGAGTAATTCTTGTCATGAAAAGTGCTTTCTCAAATTAGCCGTTCGGATTCGGCATATAAACTGTAGGTCCCTTCCATCTCTGACAACATTACTCGCACACAGGAATGGTTGAGAGTTGTAAGTCACTAGGCCCTAGTTCTTCATGGACTGTTGTGCCACCTAATTTATTTATCTTCGGAATTTTAGAACTTGGAATATTCTCAGATCTATTACTTTTCAAGGCAATTCAAAAATTTAGTTTTGAGAAAGCATGATCTAAGATTTTTAATTTACAACTTTTACTTTGTTAAATTTCATCGTTCTACAAGAATCATAAGTGTGCTTTGTAAATGACAACAATTACTTAAATAGTGGTTGGAGCTCCTGAGTTAACATTTTTGTGCCTAGATATTTGTTGGTGGTGGACTCTACTGAATGTTAATAATCTACAACTCTGACAAAAGGTTATTGCAACTTATACCGTATATACATACATATTGTAAGTTATATAAGAAAGTGGGTGAATACTGACTACCCTAAATCGAAAACTACGATTTTTTCCGTTCCTTGAACCACAAGACCGAACTTTTTGCGAAATTTGATATTAAGTCAATTATTCACTTAGTTACTTGCTATGAGTTGAAATTTGTTTTGTTGGTTCTGAAGTTAGAAGAGGTCGAAAATCATCTGCGTTTGTTTTCGAAAAGTGTTAGGGAAAAGTACAACCGTGCCATTTGTTTGAGGTCCAATTATGTTCAATTTATTCACAGAGTTATAGTGTCCTAATGTTGGGACCGGTACAAGTCCTAGAATTAGTACTAAAATCTGTAAGGACCTTTCCTCAGCAACTCCTCCAACTCCAAACTAGGAACTGGTTATTATACCAGTAATTAGTTCTCGAATTGGTACTATTGGTATTTAATTCTATTTTTTGGCACGTACATACATATGTATGTATGTATTCGTACATTGACATATAACTTACAAATGTACATATCGATACATACATATGTACATATGTATGGTGCAATTAACACGCACCAATTAATTTCTTAAATGCAATAAAGTTGTACAAAAACATATTTAATAATTTTGTTTAAATATTTTGTTTAGGTACTAAAAGTATTTGCGAACACAATATCCGATGCAACTGGTTTAGTATTATTGGAAATGGGCAAAAGTGTAACACACTTCCAAAACAACAAAGCAGAATTGTAATTCATATTTTACATTTTATAAATAAACATTTTAAGGACAAAAATAGGCTTTAACTGTTGCTTCTTTTATATTTTAATATTATCCTTTAATTTATGACAGCAAAATTTGCGTATTTTACTGCATTTTTTTGCTGCAAGAAAATAAACACTTTGAACAATAAATAATCAGTAAACTTGAAATGTTGAAGCTAAATATATATTCTGTCATTAACAGACAAATTTGACACTGATGCCAAAACTAAACATTGCTCTATAAAGCTCTTCTCTAAGCTATACCTTAAAATTTATTTAGAGATGGTTGATATCGATCCTGGGTTTTATGCAACATCTGCCGTAATATCTATATTTCGTCAATGGCGGACTTTTCTAGTCTGAAGCCACACCGATTTGTACCCATAATACGACGATCTTATAAGCGATGATACATAAATAAGAAAGTCTTTCAATATTTTTTGTAAATTCGAACAGATCAAATTTGTTGATTCTAAAGCTGAGATCACACGATTGGTCAAATGTACCGATTTTTGTCCATTTGTATGTACAGATCGTGTGAATGGCAGAAAATATTGGACATAAGGCAGATAGGACAATTTCTTAGATAGGCAGATAAAAATGAGCTGTCTTGTACCAATCGTGTGAACTGTTTATACACCGATGAAGACAGAAAAAATTCTTAAATGTGCAGATAATTTGTTCTGCCACTTAATGACCGATCATAGTGACCAATCAAAGCAGATAAGTGCAATTTATATTTTAGTATCGCCGATATTATTATTAATTAAATTGATTACATTTAATTTGAAATTTAATAAAATTATATAAATATGTCATACATTTGTTTTTTTTTTTTTAACATAGACATTTATATTGGTAAGGTATTTCACCAGCAGCCGACATGAAGCATTGCTCGAATTCCTGACGAATTTCTTTGGCTTCATTGCTTATGTACGTTGTTGGGCGTTCTTCTGTTCCTTGCTGGCGTAATTCAAAAGCATTTTGGTTGAGTTCCCCTAGAAGTAGGTTGCCTTCAGCATCTATAGAAAATCCATCATCCATGTAATTGGTGTTTTTTGTATTAAAAAATTGTGCAAGGCACAGCAAGCCAGGGTGACCAGGGTTGTTTTATTTTCATTCAGCCGAATAGGCCGATATAATATTTGGAAGCGCTTCGTCATTATTCCAAATGCATTTTCAACTACGCGTCTGGCCCGTGACAATCGGTAATTGAATATACGTTGAGCTGCACTTAAACTTTTACTTGGATATGGTTTCAGTATGTGTTTTTACATTCGAAAAGCATCGTCCGCCACAAATAGGTATGGCACATTCAGTATACGGCCCAATAAAGGTTGCGGCGGAGGTAATCCAAGAGATTCATTGTCGAAAGCGTGCTGAAATGTACACTTTCCAAAAACTCCTCCGTTCGAAACTCTTCCATTGCAGCCGACATCAATGTATACAAATTTGTATTCGGCGTCAGCAATGGCCATGAGAACTATGCTATGAGTGAATTTGTAGTTATAAAAGGTACTACCAGACCGCGGCGGAGCCGTCATAACAATATGCTTCCCATCAACTGTGCCGATACAATTGAGAAAATTCCATTTCGCATTAAATTTTTGGGCAATGTCAATCCACATCTGTTCATTGTTTGGGACCTAGCAAGAGCATAATGTGATATTAATTTATATATTTTAAATATGATTATATATAGTATATCTACCTTTAAATATTCATTTTTTAATGCATCATAGATGGCCTCGCACATTTCTGGCACAAACAAAGATATGGTATTTGGTGCTATTCGAAAGTGAACCGATAAGCTTTTGAAGCTGTCTCCAGAAGCTAAAAAACTTAGCGTGACTGCCAATTTTTCATTTTCTGAGATAGCTTGGCGCATGTTGGTGTTATTTTTTTTATTTGTGGAGAAACTAATTTAAGCAGATCATTAAAAGTGGTTTCATTCATTCGCAAGAAATTTTTAAATAAAAATTTCTGATTTTCGATTTCTCGGAACTCCGCCAAAGTTTTTACACAAGCGCCATCAGTACTCCTTCTCAGAAGCCAATCCCGCACCCAAACACTTCGCTTCCGTGCCTTTCTTTTTTTTTTTGTTGTTTTTCAATTAAATATACACAAATGCACATTATGGCAGCTATTTTCTTTTTTTTTCCGTATGGACATCATTTTAATTTTCATTTTAATATAATAATGACAGATCGTGTGACAGGGTTGTACAGATATCGGTCATATTCTTGCAGTGTACAAAAAAGCGCAGAAAATATTTGGCTAAAATACACCAATCGTGTGAACACCTAAAAATATTTTCGGTATACACAATATTTCTGTCACCAAACATAGCTCAAGAACCAGAAGAGATATCGACTTCAAATAAATTTTGTAATACAGATAATAAGGCAGAAAGATGCAGAAAGGGCTCTCAAGAAAATTGCGTGGGTGGTTTTTTTACCAAAGCAGTTTAAAAAAAAGGTGCCAATTTTGGTTAAACCTAAATATCTCATGAACCAATGACGCTAGAGACTTGAATTAAATTTTATGTTATATATTGTAACGTGATACAAAACAATTATATTTTTGGAAAAAAATTCAATTTACGGTTTTTTTATAAATCAAAAAAAACTGAAAAAAAAAATTTGTGACTTCGAAAATTTTACGACTAAAATATGATTTCATCTCCAAAACAATTTTGTGCAACGAAGAATAATGTTTTTGACATCTGATAAAATTTTGAGAAAAATCGAATTGACAGTTTTTTTACAAAAAATAATAACCTAAAAAAAAATAAAAAAAAAGTTGGTAAAAATTGAGTTTTGACTCAAATATCTTTTCAAGACTTTGAGATATTGGCTTTAAACTACTTTTATCTTTCAAAAAATATTGTTTTCAACATTCAGTAAAATTTTGAAAAAAATAGAATTGACAGTTTTTTTACAAAAAATTAAAAACCGAAAAAAAAATTTAACAAAAGTTGGTAAAAATTGATTTTCGACTTAAATATCTTTTCAAAAATTTGAGATTATGGCTTCTAACTAATTTTAACTTATAAGAAATATTGTTTTCAACATTAGGAAAAATTTTGAGAAAAATCGAATTGACAGTTTTTTTACAAAAAATAAAAACCTAAACAAAAAAATTAATAAAAGTTGGTAAAAATTGATTTTCGGCTCAAATAGCTTTTCAAAAATTAAAAATATTGGCTTCAAACTTATTTTATTTCACAGAAAATATTGTTTCTTATATTCAATAATTTTTTTATAAAAATCCAACAGTCCGTTTTTTCATAAAAAAAATAAAATCTACAAAAAATAGAACGCAAATTTGGTAAGAATTGATACATTTAGACAAACTTTTAAGCAAGACAAATCGATAGACGGGATGGGAAGTTATCAGTGTGGGTCGCATCCCAGCCTCTTTTTTGGAAATGAAATCATATTTTAGTCGTAAAATTTTCGACGTGACAAATTTTTTTTTTCAGTTTTTTTGATTTATAAAAAAAACCGTTAATTGATTTTTTTTCCAAAAATATAATTGTTTTGTATCACGTTACAATATATAATATAAAATTTAATTCAAGTCTGTAGCGTCATTGGTTCATGAGATATTTAGGGTTAACCAAAATTTTCACCTTTTTTTTAAACTGCTATGGTAAAAAAACCACCCACGCAATTTTTTGAGAGCCCTTTCTGCATCTTTCTGCCTTATTATCTGTATAACAAAATTTATTTGAAGTCGATATCTCTTCTGGTTCTTGAGCTATGGACGACGAAAAAAACGTCGCGAACGTACGGACGTACGGACGTACGTACACACGCACGCAGAGACATCTTTCTAAAAATCTTTTATTTCGACTCTAGGGACCTTGAAACGTCGAGAAATGTCAAAATTTTCAATTTGACAAATCGGACCCATTACAATAACTTCCTATGGGAAGTTAATAATTTAGAACACCTTTAAAATGGCTTACTGGTTTTTCTTTTTCTAAGTTAATTTTAGGAATCCATTATTTCTATTCAATATGGTAATGTCAACTCATCCCAAAGTTGGTATTTTAGAATGATAGTAATTACTTAATTTTTTGTTAGATAAAAAATAATTTTCTTTCTTTCTTATATTGCTCACAAAGGAAAATTAGTTCCGACAGATACAAAATTTTAATTTTCTTTTTTTTAAGGTCCAATCCACACAACCGCTTACAACTTGCGAGGACTTCAACCTGCTAGCTTATATGAGGTTTCTGTATTAGCTAGGAACCGATTCGGATGGAGCGATAATAGCAAAATTGTGAGATTTGCTACTGGTGGTGAAGGTATTTACTAAATGGCTTATTCAAATTGTATCTTTGTATATTAAAACCTGAATTTCTCCACTTTCGATACCAACGCCAACGACCCAGCATGTGGTCGCCCTAAAAGTTTCTGCTCATGAGAGTACTATGGTTTTCATATACAAAGATTGTATTTAATAAATTTCCCTGTTTTTATTTCTTTTAGTCGAACTTCCGAACTACTCAACTGAATCCATGCAATATGAACAGGAAGTCGAAGAAGATTTTTTAAACGAAATAACACAAAGTTCACAAACATCAAATGTGGGTGTCACAAAAATTCGTCAAGTAGTTACCTACTCTAATGCGGGTAGAACTTGTATATTTAAAACGATTTTATTGATACTGGGAATTATATATATTTTGTAAAAGTTTATAGTGATTTTGGTAGTAAATAAAGCCGTAAGGTTAATTTTTGTAGGTGTGTTTTACAAATATCATTCAAATTTGTGTAGGTATGTAGGTATAGGTACTTTTGGTTTATTTAAATGGAACAACTTTGTGCCATAAAAAGAATGGAAATTATTCATCACGTTGCGCCTTTAATTGATACACAAATAAGGTAGATGCCAAATAGAGCACCCATTCGTGGTTTAATAATGTTGTAATTAAATTAAACTTTTAGGAGGCCTTTAGGGGACACGTTCATGAAGAGATTTAAAATGGAATGATGATATCACGCATATTATTTGAATTAATCACCCCTTCATAATTTGTTAACTATTTCTATATCAACTATTTTAATTTTAGGCCTGTTTGATAATTAACTTCCCATAGGAAGTTATTGTAATGGGTCCGATTTGTCGAATTGAAAATTTTGACATTTCTCGACGTTTCAAGGTCCCTAGAGTCGAAATAAAAGATTTTTAGAAAGATGTCTTTGCGTGAATGTGTACGTACGTCCGTACGTTCGCGACGTTTTTTTCGTCGTCCATACCTCAAGAACCAGAAGAGATATCGACATCAAATAAATGTTGTTATACAGATAATAAGGCAGAAAGATGCAGAAAGGGCTCTCAAGCAAATTGCGTGGGTGGTTTTTTTACCATAGCAGTTTAAAAATAGGTGAAAATTTTGGTTAAACCTAAATATCTCATGAACCAATGACGCTAGAGACTTGAATTTTATTTTATATTATATATTGTAACGTGATACAAAACAAGTATATTTTTGGAAAAAAATCCAATTAACGGTTTTTTTTATAAATCAAAATAAACTGAAAAAAAAATTTGTCACCTCGAAAATTTTACGACTAAAATATGATTTCATCTCCAAAACAATTTTGTGCAACGAAGAATAATGTTTTTGACATCTGATAAAATTTTGAGAAAAATCTAATTGACAGTTTTTTTTATAAAAAACTATCAAAAACTTGACATTAAGGCTTCAAACTTATTTAATCTTATAAGAAATATTGTTTTCAACATTCTGAAAAATGTTGAGAAAAATCGAATTGACAGTTTTTTTTACAAAAAATTAAAAACCGAAAAAAAAATTTAACAAAAGTTGGTAAAAATTGATTTTCGACTCAAATATCTTTTCAAAAATTTGAGATAATGGCTTCTAACTAATTTTAGCTTATAAGAAATATTGTTTTCAACATTAGGAAAAATTTTAAGAAAGATCAAATTGACAGTTTTTTTTACAAAAAAATAAAAATCTAAAAAAACATTTATGAAAGGTGGTTAAAAATTGATTTTCGACGCAAATATCTTTTCAAACCTTTGAGATATTGGCTTTAAACTACTTTAACCTTTCAAAAAATATTGTTGTCAACATTCAATAAAATTTTGAGAAAAATCGAATTGACAGTTTTTTTACAAAAAATAAAAACCTAAAAAAAAACAATACTAAAACTTGGTAAAAATTGATTTTCGATTTAAATATCTTTTCAAAAATTTGAGACAATGGCTTCTTACTAATTTTAACTTATAAGAAATATTGTTTTCAACATTCGATAAAATTTTGAGAAAAATAGAATTGACAGTTTTTTTACAAAAAATAAGAACCTAAAAAAAACAATACTAAAACTTGGTAAAAATTTACTTTCGACTCAAATAGCTTTTCAAATTACAAATATTGGCTTCAAACTTATTTTATTTCACAGAAAATATTGTTTTCGATGTTCCGTAATTTTTTTTTTATAAAAATCCAACAGTCCGTTTTTTCATAAAAAAATAAAATCTACAAAAAATAGAACGCAAATTTGGTAAAAATTGATACATATAGACAAACTTTTAAGCAAGACAAATCGACAGACGGGATTGGAAGTTATCAGTGTGGGTCGCATCCCAGGCTCTTTTTTTTTATTTTAAGCTCATTTATATATTATGTATATGTCAGTCAAACAAAAAGAGACGACAAATTATAAAACAATACAACAAATTTTCTGAATTTATTGCACAATTATTATGACCTGCACAAAAGACAATTTGCAAATACAGCATAAACTGGGGTGAAATCGGTTAAGGTATCATAAATAAAGAAAAGTATCGTTTATTTTGTGGGCATAAGATTTAAACCCGTTTAATATTCATCTTATATTATAGTTTAAAGATACCAAGCGAAATAATTGTACGGTAAGATAGCTTTCGCTCTTCAAGATACAAACATATGTCTTAAGATAAAAATTTATCAACGTTTCCATTACCCTGGTAAGAAGGGTCTTAAAGCAATTGTACGTAAGAAGGGATCTAATTTTTTTTAAAGGCAGGCTTGACAAATGCTGTTTTCCTTTTACTCGGAAAGAGATCTTAATATTAGGACAAATGGAAAAGCTTACGCAGTGGATGGCGTAGGAATTGCCGATAGCTCGTTTTACATTACTTTACAACAAAAGACCAGACATTTTTACTTCTTTTGGGACATTGTCTTCTTTAACGCTTTACGCGTCATGCAGACAATTTGATGCACGACCATTTGCAGGTTTTTCTTATCTCTTTAAACATATTCCTGTTTTCCTTAGCAGGGTTGACATTATTATAATGACGCAGTTTTTTACCTTCTTTTGGCCCGGACCATCCCATTGCATTTCCTGGATGGCGGTAATATCTGCTGTATAGCAGTTTAGGGCCCACGATGACGATTATTGTTCGGCTACACGCGGTTTCATAATGGAACTAACATTCCTCGTGCATATCCGAAGTTCGTTGTGGTCAGGAAGCCACCCTGAAGCAAGCACGACCTCCAAACTGAATAAAAAGATCTTTGATTTTAACTTCAAGGGCGAGAGCCGACATAACCGCTCCTTACAGACCTGTCGTAGTAGCCCTATAAGCAGGGCCGGACAAAGCATATGTGCAAGATGTGCAAATGTAGAGTAAGTGTTGCAAATATGGCCCACCCTTAAGTTTTTTTTTAATAAAACGACAAATTTAACTCGAATTCATATATATGTATATATTTTTTTTAGTATTACAAATTATTTTTAGTTCAGTCTTTATAAGTTTAAAACATAAATAGTAAGTTAAAAAAAAGATATTGAGAAAAAACTAAATCAACTTCCCCACTTGGTTTCAAATATGGACCAGGGTGGGCCATATTATATTATATTTCATCTTCCCCTTATAAGCTTCTTTTGAGAGAATCTATGAAAAAAAGGTGAACCAAAATTAAAGAGGCCAAAGGCAGAAAGAGAAATAAAAACTAAGCTTTGTTTAGATAAGAAGGTAGAAATATATTTCTACCTTAGATAAGAAGGTAGAAATATATTTCTACCTTCTTATCTAAACAAAGCTTAGTTTTTATTTCTCTTTCTGCCTTTGGCCTCTTTAATTTTGGTTTACCTTTTTTTCATAGATACTTTCAAAAGAAGCTTATAAGGGGAAGATGAAATAATTTCGGATTTCCCTCGTTTTCTTCCACGAATTGATATTTTCTTAGTCCGGATGGGAATTGGAGAAATTTCATGGGGTGTTATGAAAGAAGAAGGTTCCGAAAAGTGAAGTTCTGTTTCTACTGGTTTAGAATTGGATTCCAAAACTTCAGCAATTGACCTTATTCCCGTAGAAGTGGAAGGTTCATCTGGATCTGGTTCCGTCTGCATAATCTCGTGAGGACATTCAACTGAGCAGGATTTTCTAAGTTGGTTCCATCAACCTCTTCTGCGGGCAAAAAATCGTGGTCCTTGAAGATATGCTTATCAAATGGACATATGCCAGTCGAAGCAAATCCATTCACCGCGATGTCTCCTGCTTGAGTTTTTAAGTAGGCTCGCCCGAATAACTCAATTATATCGAAATGCGTCAAAGCCCTTGCGTTGTTGATTACCCAGCGTCTAATTTCTTCTGTTAAATATTTTTTGAGGGGCCCCATAAATGTCTTGTCTAACGGTTGAATTTTGTGACTTGAGTGCGGAGGGATGGAAAAAATGTGGACGTGATTATTCCTAGCCAAGTCCACAAGTTCAATATTCCTTGTGTGACTTGCATGTCCGTCCATTATTAGAAGCACAGGTGAAGATGCCGATGGCTTCACCTTATCCAAGAAATGCTTGAACCATTTCCTGAATAAATTCGTTTGAAACCATCCGGATGGATGATTAGCGTAAATGGAACCAGGCGGTGCACCTTTCATTAGAATTGGATTGTCCCTTTTCCTAGGGAAATTAAACATTGGTGGTACAAACGATCCCCCAGCACTCATGCACAAAATTGCGGTTATCAACGAGCCTCTTTCACCTGATGTTAGTGCTCCTATCTGTCTTCGACCTTTGAGTGCCAACCAAAAACACTCCATTACCAAGACCGGAATTTTTCGTTCGTTTCACTCTCCAAAACCCGTTTGTTTACATTGTTGTATTTGTAATTTTGACAATAAGTCCATGAATAGATGTGAGCACAAACAAAAAAAAAAAAACGATGCCGTGGGCTAGCGGAACTTTGCATAGCAAAAACAAAATGGAGGGGTTAATAAGTTTTTTTCAGGTTTTTCCTTTTACTTTTTTCGATGAAAAAGTCAGTTTTAAGCTTTAGGCATTTTGTGGATAGTGAACCAATGTACCTTTTTGCCTTGAAAAAAGCATGTTCAACATCAGTTTATTATAATGAATTCACTAATTTATAGTAATCACTACGAAATTCTTTAAATTTCATAATAAACCTCGGATTTTTGTATCAAAGATGCGTTCGAGGAACCATCAAGTTAAGGGTGCGAGCGCAATTTTTGTATTAAATTCTAATAAATTTTCGTTAACGAACGGCCGAAAAATTTTGTTTGCAACTAATTAAAATCTGTATCAATTTAATTAATCCAAGTAAATTTAAAGTTTGTTTTTAATGATTTAAGCTTGCAACTATTTTTCAATTCCATTATGATTAATAAATATTAAATTTAAAAAAAGAGTTATAATCAAAAAATATCTTATCCATAACATTCTTGATTGATGGAAGCATACATGTATTTGCTATCAAAAAGAACTATGCATCAAAGGAACACCAATGTTTTAAAAAAGTAATCAGAACGATTATAGCGAACCTGTTGAATAAATGCAGAGCAAATATAATGTAAATTTTGATATATATCACAGAATGAAAACGTCTTAAAATCGTTCTGAATTCATGCACAACTAATTCAATAGAACATGTAATCGTCATAAATGTTTATTGTTGACGTACAGAAGTTTTTTTTAGTGAATTTCCACAGTTTAACGCAAAATATAATTTTCATTCATTCCTTAAAAATGTTTAGTTACCAAAGTTCAAGTTTACTTATTATTGTTTGAAAAGTATGTTTAGTAAAAATGCTGCTAATAATAAAAAAAATTAATGAGTTTTACGTATGTATATGTTTTTGTTTTTCGTAATATAATAAATACTACCGTAGATTACATTTTATAAATGCAGAACATAGAAGAAAATATACATAAACAATAGTTTTCAGATATAAAGCAGAGGTTAGCGTAGAAAAATATTTTTGAGAAAGCCAATAATATTTTAAATATGTTGATTAAAGAACTTTCTTCCTAACCTTCATCAACTTTTTAGAAAAAAAATTAGCATTAATAGCAGCCAATTATTTCATAGCATAATAAGTTTTTCAGATTATAAAATGTCTAGAAATTTTCATACGCTACAAAATTCGTAATTTTATGCGTAAACATAGAAGATAACATTATTTAGTCAAGAAGTATGGATTTTGGCGCGTATACTGCCAAAAATATTGGGTGTTCGGTTTCCCCATACTGGAATAAAAAAAGTTACTTAAATCTATTTATTGCACTCATTTAGTTGGTATTGTGTGTAAACATATTGCCTATTTCTATTCCTTAAAGATGCTTTACACAAAGCAACTTATTTTTAAAACATGGTTCCCTCAAATTTTTATTCCAAAATCTAACTACAAACAAAATTCTAACTGTAACATAGTCCCTTAAAAAGAAATTTTCAGGAATATTTCTACAAGAAACAAAACTAAAATTTGGTCTTGCAACTACCGAACTGCTTAAATGATGAAAATACTAATCTAATTGAGGAATCTGAACTAGCTAAAGTTGGCAATGGAACTTCACAAGTATGCCTCTCGTAGCATTGTCTGTGCAAAAAAAATATGGAGGCACCCGCCTATTGTTACCACCTGAACTTCTAACGTGCATCGCCAAAAAAATGCTCTAAGCAAACTACAGCTGAAAAAATTGTCTGTTTTGTTGTTTTACAAAGTATTGAGTTACACTTTTGTCCATTTCCAATTATACTTAACCAGTTGCAGCGCAAATTGCGTTCGCAAATAATTTAAGTAAACAAAATACAGCACTAATAAATCATTAAATATGTATTTGGTCAATTTTACTTTATTTAATATACATTAACAACATTTATTTAGATTGAAATTAAAAAGCTATACAAATCTTCCAATTTAAGACCATGTCAGCACTTCAGATTCTGTTGGTTAGTTTTTGAACGAGGCCATGAAACATTCAAAATGAAGCATTTAGATGGGGCTGATTACTATAATCAAGCGTTTTGATGGGCTGTAAGACTAAATGTAAGAATGTGTTTGGTTTTTTGCATCATTTCACGCACACTTTCTCACATTTAGTCCAACGTAGCTTGTAGGCAAACCGAAATGTCAGTCTGAGATTCCGGTCTTGGTAATGGAGTGTTTTTGGTGCCAACACTTTCGGCATTTTGGATGGAACAACTGAAATTCCTGTTTCATCCACGTTAAATATTTTGTCAGGAGAGAAACGGTACGTCACCATTAGTTTTTCAAGGTGGTTGAAAAAAATGTCAACGTTTTCTTTTGAAAATCCACTAGCTCGAGCAAAAGACGTCCCAGTCGGCTGCCGGAACGACAACAACGGATGACGCTTAAGGAATAACCGCAACCAGGACCTACCTGCAACTTCGTTTACCAATGAAAACGGGTTTGGTATATTGTTTTTTAGTGCCAGTTGATTTTATGTCATTGCGAGTAAGTCCAAAGAGTTTTCCTTCCATGTGTAGAGTATAATCAACCAAAGACTCTTCGAGTTCTAGCGGAAATATGGGTTTTCTTCCTAGTTTTGCACTCACCACTTTATCTAAAGGTTTATTATCCTCTGCTACCAAACGCCGCGCCGTAAAGTTGTTTTAGGCACGTTGAATTCCTTTGACGCTTTTAAGAAACCCATTTTTTTGTCTTTATATGCAGATTGCTTTAATCATATCTTCTTTCAGCCAAGTTTGTTGTTGTTTTGTGGGTTTCTTAGAACTTGAAGCCATGATTCTTTAAAACAAAAACAAAAAAAAACATTAAGGCTCAGTTAAATTCATGTATCAAATATGGCCCACTGGTCCATATTTGATACACCTGGGGTGGGCCATATTATCAACACTGTGATTTTTTCACTTTTTTTAATTTTTATCATACTAAATTAACTTCAATCAAAATTTTAATTTCACATTTCATAACATAAAATATAACCACACATATACATATTTCGAAAAAACTTTTTCAATTTCAGCAAATTTTAATTTAATAATCCTTAAGTAAACTCAATCAAAAATAACATCAAACACGAACAAAAATTACAACTTGTTATATCTTGCACCGCTGATCAGCTATTGTTACCGACATACCTACAAATACAATGAAGCAAAACCGGTTGGAATGTGTATATAAGTTAAAACTTACTACATAAAATTTATTTAAAAAAAAACTTTATTTATTTTTCGGGTTGCAGCGTTACGCCGTCTTTTACAATTTTATTATAACTGAAAAAACTAATCTTAATTTCTATTCCTTAAATACTATTTTTTACCTAACCTCAGCAATAATAAAAACCATGTAGTCGCCGTCTTGTCGTTGCATTCAGTTCCCAAGAAAGCACCTCATTTCCATGGGAACAATTCCGGGAATTTTGTGTATTTTTATTGGGCTTACACGTGCAATGCAAGTCAGCATTTAGTGTAGCAGTTTTCGCGATGTTGTGTGTTAACTCTTCCCCTCTTAATTTAACACGTCCTCGTGTTAAAAGTACGGCAGGTTGTGAATTCTCGGATATTCAGAGATGCTAAGATGTGTTGAATTATTTTCGGGAGGAATGAATACAGGTGTGATTGTTGTTTCGGTAAACTTTCTTTTTTTCAGATGGGTCGTCAGTAGTGTTAATATGAAGAGAAAAAATATAGCTGCGAAGAAAGAATAATTCATGTATTGATGAATATCTTTTTCTATCCGGATTTTATTGATGGTTTTGGTGTTGTTTATATGAAGTTCCTTCATGAGTTGAAGTGATAAGATTTCTTCCTTCTCTGATATCTCCGAAACTAGATGCAAGAGTGATGGTATCTCATGGATCTCTGATATTTCCTCTGCGATGTATTGCTGGTTCATGATTCTCAATGTAGTGTTTGAAAATTTGATGAGGTACGTTCCGTTCAATTGTTGGGTGTTGTTATCGATATCTATATTACCATCAAAATTGTTGAGTAGGATTATTCCCGTTGCCAGTTCTTCGATCTGAGGGATGTGTTGACTATTTGTCTGCTTACATATTGCGTTTTTACTTTTCATTAAATTAAATAGGCATTTGTCATTGCTGAGGTCTATTAAGTTTGCTTGTTTACAGATTGATATATCATTTATAGTCTTACAATTATTTCTTATTCCATGCATAACATTATTACATTTTAAAATATTTTCATTTTCAATTTTACTCACGTACTTCTTGTTTTTTATGATTGGCTTTACAATTAACTTTTCATATATCATATCTTCTGTTTTCGGGATGCTTACAATATAGATTATAGTGGAATTATTCATAGCAATTTTTACATCTGCGAATTCTAATGTTTCTTCAATGTTTCTGAATGGTACATTTATTTTATTCTTATCTATTTTATCCATTATTACATTAATTTCAGTTTTCGATAATATGTTTGAACTAACAATATTCATTTTACTTAATTCTATTGCATATATCGCATTTGTTATTTCTTCTTTAATAAGTTTTATTTTATAAAGCAAGCTTAGTACTAATTCATTTAGAAAACTTTTGTCCTTTTTAGTTTCATTAAGTATTTCATTAGTTATGTTTGTCAACTTATTTATTCTATCAATATATACTTTATTAATTAAACTTGGTTGTTATTATTTTCTAAAACCTCGTTTATCTTATTTGTTATAATGGAAAAATCATCATGATCAGGGTTTCCTCCAACCCATTTCCAGGCGGTACCGATAAAATTTAATGATCTTTTCGATCTTGAATTTTGGTTTTTTATTTTAATATTGTTAAGAAGGGTTCTAGTTTGTTTTAGTTCATGCTCAAGGATTGGATAAAATGTATTTTGTATTGGGATGTTTTGATATAGGAGGGATGATGTTTTTAGGATAAAATCTTCGTAAGTCGATAGCTCTATGATATGGATAAATTTAAGGTTTCCGTTTTGAATTCTTGCTGTCCCCTTTTTGAGTACGATTATCTCCGAATTGGAGTAATCAAGGACCTCAATGCCTGCGTGAACCAATGATGTTAGGTACCTGTGAAAGGATGATTTTTAACTTTTAATGTTGGCTTTATGTACTATTCTACCAGATTCGGTAGTTATGGTTTTTGATTTGTTTTCTTTGACTATTTCTTTTTTGAAGCGAGGTGATAGTTTAGAACCTAACCGTTTGTTTACTTTGCAATAAACGATTTCGCCAGGCAAATAGTTTTTAATAGGGCTTCTTTCTTTGTTATGATATTTTAGGTCACTTTTCTGTTTTTCAAAAAATACTTCGATCGGTTTCTTTCCTATTGTTAAGTGAATTAAGCAATTATATTCGTATACGGATCTATCTAATAGCTCTAGGAATGATCTGTGAATATTTTCGGTTTTCAAGCAACGCATTATTTCCGAAAGCGTAGAGTGAAATCTCTCTACTTGTCCGTTTATTGTACTGGAATGCGGTGGAGTTTTGTAAATCTCAATTTTTAGTTGATCTTTCATTAAGAAACAAACAGAAGCTGAGCTAAAAGATTTTTCGTTGTCAAAGACAACAATTTTTGGGACGCCGAAGTTGAACAATATCTGTCTTAAAGGTTCTAATATATCTTGTACAGCTCTTGACTTAATAATTTTTGTCTGAGCGTATTTAGAGAATTTATCAAGGGCTGTAAGCACCAAATTTCCTTCTGTTGAATAGATATCTAAGTGTAAGATGTGACCTGGATATTGAGGTATGGGGGTTGGTCTGAGCTCAGGTTTTTGTGGATGTCGATCATACTTGTGTTCGTGGCATGTTTGGCATTGATTTACTATTTTATTAACCTTTGAGTTCATTTGGGGAAAGAAATAATTTTGAATTAATTGTGCTTTGTTTTCGCGTGCATTGCGATGAGCTCTATTGTGGACTTTAAGGATTTGTTCCTCTTGTTCAGCTTGGATGGTTAAGTCGGTAACTCTAGTTTGTGTGAAGCGGATTTTATAATTTTTAAAATAAAGGGGGTAAATATATTGGATAATGCCCATTGTACTTTCGTTAGTCATTAACCCGTTGACTATAGTGGGGATTAAGTACCGTTTAAATATAGAAATGAGATTTTCCTTCGTGTATTGAGGTTTTGTGAAAATGTGTCTACGGAAACTTGAGAAAGGGTATTGAAGTTGGTAAGAGTCTTCATCTCCTATTAGAAGAATAAGTTGGTTTCTGAAGGCATTTATCGGCGTTTCTACTGTTGGTATAAGTTCGTGTGAGGAACTTTCGTCGCTATGTTGTGAAGCTGTAAGTGAATGTATTTGGGAATCAAGGGGTGGTCTTGAGAGTGCATCAGCAACAACATTCGCCTTGCCAGGCTTATATATCATTTCATAGTTGTATTCTTCCAATGCGGCTTTCCAACGCTTCATTTTAGAATTTTGATTTTTGCTACTCAAAGCATACGTCAGAGGCTGGTGGTCCGTTAGAATTTTAACCTTAGCTGAACCATAGAGATAATTTCGGAGAGATTGCAAAGCCCAAATTATGGCCAGCATTTCTTTCTCATTGGTGGCATACGCCTCTTCAGTTTCGGAAAGTGTACGTGAAATGAATATTATTGGTTTTTCATCCTGTGAAAGGACTGCTCCGAGTGCGTAATTTGACGCATCTGTGGTAAGTTCGAATTCTTTTTTGTAATCTGGGTAGGATAGAATGGTTTCTTTTGAAGCTAACGAGTTTTTTAGTTTCGTGAAAGCTTTTATTGCTTCTTCGTTTAGACTGATTAGTTTCTTACTTGAAAGGTTTTTGGACAACCGTCCGTCTTCCCCTCTCAAAAGTGTTGTCAAGGGTTTTACCAACTTGGCATAATCTTTGACGAAACGACGGTAATATCCTGATAATCCTAAAAAAGATCTCAGGTCTTTAAGCGTCTTGGGGTATGGAAAGTTAAGTATTGCCCTAACCTTTTCCGGGTTGGTTTTTATGCCATCTGAAGAAATGAGAAATCCAAGGAACTCAACCTCTTTTTTAAAGAAATCGCATTTGTCAAGCTGAACTTTCATGTTAGCAGCTTCTAATGTTCTAAAGATTGTTTCGATATTTCGTAAGTGTGACTCCTCGTCTTTGCTAAATATAATAATATCGTCTATATAGACGAAGCATATTTTCCCAATATGCTCCCTGAGTATGTCATCTAGCGCTCTTTGGAATATCGAGGGGGCATTTTTCAGCCCAAAAGGCAGGCGGGTGAACTCATATTTGCCGTTATTTACGGAAAAGGCTGTTTTTTCGATATCCTTTTCCTTGAGTGGAATTTGATGAAAACCACTCTTTAGGTCAATGACCGTGAAAATTTTGTTTTCGCCCAATTGCGCGAGTACTCCATTGATTTCGGGTATGGGGTACCTGTCAGGAATTGTGATGGTATTAAGTTTCCGGTAGTCGATCACCAACCGAAACTTCTTTTCACCAGAAGAGTCTGACTTTTTGGGGACAATCCACACTGGTGAATTGTACGGTGATCTTGATGGGCGTATAATACCATCATTAAGAAGTTTCCGTATTTGACTTTCTACTTCGTCTTTGAGGGTCATTGGATATGGGTAACATTTTGTATAGACAGGTGAATCTGATGTTGTACGAATTTCACCTTTTACTACAGTCGTATAAGTTAGCTTTTCATCTGGTTCGTCAAATAATTTAGGATACCTTGCGGCCAAATTTTTGATTAGCTTCTGTTGTTCTAATGTCATATGTTCAGTTCTAAGGGTCAATGTATTTACAGCTTGTGTGGTAAACTGTTTGATTCGTATTTTTAAGCTATTTCTAATAATCATGTAATTGTGTCGTGTGTGAATTACTGCTGCTAAATCTTTTAAGCTATCGTTCCCAAGAATACCGTGGAAAGATGTAAGGTGTGGCATTAAGAAGAATTTGATTTTTGTGTCGCTTAGTCCAAATAAATTTACAAAGGTATGGTGTGTAATTTCTATTTTTCCTCCAACTGAATTAGCAAAGAATTTTTCATCGTTAGGTTTTGGATTTTTTACCAAAGACGACTGAATATAGTTTTTATTCGATCCTGTATCTATCAAGATTTTCAGCACTTCTCCACTGCTTGTTTTTACTTCTATATAAGGCAGTGAAGAGCTGGCTAATCTAAAAAATGAATATCACTAAGCTCGGATGTAATCTCAGTGGTATTTTCGTCCATTTGTGTTAGTGGTTCCACATAATTATTGAAGCTTTGTTCGTATTGTTGATCAAGAGACTGTGGAACGGCATAGTATTGTTGTAATTCCATCTCTTGAACTGAAGGATTTAATTGGGCTGCAGAATCTTCTTGAGGAGAGGCCTCAATATGGAAATTCCTTTGAAGTTTACTTGGATAATTAGGCTGCTGTGGCATTTGATTTGGTCGTTTTGGAGCTGGTGGCCATCTTTCTTGGTTTTGTTGCGGCCTGTTTGCATAGTTAACTTGGGCTGTTCTAATGGTGGAAGTTTCCATTGGTTCAACCCCTGGTTGTGACCTTACAGGTAGCCTGGGATTATTTCCCTGTGTCTGGTTTTGAAATGGACGTTGGTAGTTAAGGCCATTGTAAGGTTGTTGTTTTTGAACATTAGTGTTGAATGGGTAAGAGCGATTGTTATAATTCTCTACAGGACGAGGGACATGGGCAAAGTGAGCAAGTTGGGGGTAGAATGGGGTTTGACGATTGGGTAAGGAATTATTGTTATTATTTGTTCTTCTGGGAGGAAGTTCTGGAGGTATTGAGTTATAGATTCTCTTTGCATTATTGTTTGTTGTTAATGCATATTGCGAACGATAATATTGGTTTTCAAGTTTTAAGCATAAATGTAATGCTTGGGGTAGATCTGAAGGTTCTCGGATGCCGAGAAGCCTAGGCAGATCGCCTTTAAGACCCCTTATAAAGGTGTCTAGGGCTTTGTCCCTATAAGTCTGCATTAACATGTTTACTGCTTCCGTGCCCATTTCCATTGATCCAATTTTGTTGAGGATCAATGACAGGTGAGAGTAAACTACCTGGTAGAAGTCCTGAACAGAAGAGTTACCTTGTACTAAAGACGTTAATTGGTATTCTAAAGTTCCTAGGTCGCGTTTGTCCGCGTAATGTAGTGTTAAGCATCTAGAAATATTCTCCCAGTTAAGAGGAGTGTTATAGGA
This sequence comes from Eupeodes latifasciatus, assembly GCA_920104205.1. Classification (NCBI taxonomy): domain Eukaryota; kingdom Metazoa; phylum Arthropoda; class Insecta; order Diptera; family Syrphidae; genus Eupeodes; species Eupeodes latifasciatus. The sequence continues at coordinate 81,557,021 of OV049925.1, forward strand.
CTCGAGAACATGGTCTGCGTGTCCAACAATTTTATTTCGAATTACGTTTATGATACCAAAATATTTTGGAGAACCTCTAGTGGAATCATAGATTCTTAGAATTCTTTCGACGCTTTTGCGCCATGAGCTGAACTCCCCTGGTTGTCCAGAGAACTCTCTCAAGCTTCTGACAACATCAGGTATTTTATCAAGTTCTGAAATATTTGATCGTTGATCTGGGTTGATTACCTGGTCAATTCCTGCGAATTGATCAGAATTGGGATTCATTATAGAATGAATAATGCGCCTTCCCTCTGTTTGGAGGGCTTGGGTTACCATGGATGTAATTACAGTTTGTAATTCAGAGCGATTTATATTATTATTATTCGCATGCTGTTGGACCGTAGGATTTGGTTGGGATTCGACAATTGGAGGTCTAGCAAGATTTTGTGGATTCGCCATGATTATTAAATTTTATCGGGTTTAGTTAGTTTAAAATATTAATGAATAATTTTTATAACTGCTGTCTAATGACCTTTCTTTTTTTTTTTTTTTTAAATACTTTTATGATTTTTATAATAATTAATATTGAAAAATAATTGTATGTAATCTTAAAGACTAAGAAATATATATGATTATTTAGGGTTAAGTAGTTTTATATAGAAAAAAAATTGAAGTAATATTAAGCTTATGATAAAATTCTTACAATAAAAACAGGATGATCGGCATTGGAGCGGCTTCTAGTTCAACTATGTCCTTTTTGCATCTGCTACTCAGGGGCCCTTTTCTTTATTTTCTCCAACCGTTTATTGAGGTTCGGACCGCGAGAAGTTACGAGTGAGTTTATTTTTATTCAACGCACTACTTGGAAGTTTTTTCGCGACGCACTACTTGAGGGCTTTATTACGCGTTTGGTTCTTTTTTCCAAAATAGTTTGTTTTTACTCGACGCACTAATTGGAATTTTTTTCGCGACGCACTACTTGAGGGCTTAGTTACGCGTTTGTTTTTATTTCCAAAATACTTTGTTTTTACTCGATGCTCTACTTGGAAGTTCTTTCGCTACGCACTACTTGAGGGCTTCGTTACGCGTTTGGTTTTTTCCAAAATAGAGGTTTCGTCGCGGTCCCTGCTCGGGCGCCAGTTAAAACTTACTACATAAAATTTATTTAAAAAAAAACTTTATTTATTTTTCGGGTTGCAGCGTTACGCCGTCTTTTACAATTTTATTATAACTGAAAAAACTAATCTTAATTTCTATTCCTTAAATACTATTTTTTACCTAACCTCAGCAATAATAAAAACCATGTAGTCGCCGTCTTGTCGTTGCATTCAGTTCCCAAGAAAGCACCTCATTTCCATGGGAACAATTCCGGGAATTTTGTGTATTTTTATTGGGCTTACACGTGCAATGCAAGTCAGCATTTAGTGTAGCAGTTTTCGCGATGTTGTGTGTTAACTTATATACTGGCAATTGAGTGCCTACTTTGTTTCATTCAAAAAATATTGCGGTGGGCCATATTACGAACGTTGGCCATATTTGCGACACTTACTCTACAGGGCGCAGAATTCTGGGGGCCCATTACCAGGAGCAAGAAAATGTAATCTGATCTTGCGCAAACAAATATGTACAACTATTTGCCATTTTTTTAACCACAAACATTCTTAAAATAATTTCAAACAAAAATCCATCACAACTGTCCTAAGCTATCTCTTGCGCACTAACTAACATCACTTTCATTGTCGCATATTGCATTCAATACAAATTTAACTCAATATATCGCAGTACTAAAAATCCTACCTACCTAATTTCCAAATATTTCACCCTGTTCGTACAAGAGAAAAAATCTCAACACAAAAAAGTTCCATGCCATCTCATATGTGCAAGATTTTTTTCTTGTCTTTGCTACGAATGGTCAATGGATGTCCAAGTTTTCTTTTTTGCACACTGAGTATCGAAACTAACATGGGAGATATTTAAAAAAAAAACTTATTTATACGGAATCATATAGGTCAGAGGGTGCAGGGAATTAACTTCACGGGAACTACCTTCACATGGGAACTAACTTCACCACTAGTGGGAATTAATTTCACTTTTTTTTTGTGAAGTTATCTCCCACTGAAGGCGGGAAATAATTTCATCAGAAAATTGTGTGAAGTAACTTCCCACTTACGATTGAAATATCTGAAAAAATATCAAGCGTTGAATTGGTGACGTGAAATAGTACCAAATGAAATAACACCAAATTTCAAATTTGGCCTTATTTCTTTGTTCAAAACGAAATAAAACCAATTTGGCTTTATTTTGATTTATAAAAAGAAATAAGGCCAAAAAAATAATGGAAACAACGCCGAATTTTTAAAGTTCACTTTTTTACATACAAAACACGCAAAAATGGTTGATTTATTGTCTAGAATAGCTACTTTTGCTAAAAAGTTTTTTTGAATTGATAGCACGGCTTACTAACAGCTAGGTATGTAAGGGGGGGCATGCTGCCCCCCTGCAACCCCCCTGCTTGGGATCACTATAGGATTTGGGGCGGGTGCGAGTTTGGGTATATGCAAAGAACTTTTGCATTTGAGCACTAAAATCAAAGAAATTCCCAAAGTATGGCTCACAGTTATGAAAGAATCACAACGCATTCGTGTTCTTTGCATATACCCAAACTCGCACCCACCCCAAATCCTATAGTGATCCCAAGCAGGGGGGTTGCAGGGGGGCAGCATGCCCCCCTTACATACCTAGCTGTTAGTACGCCGCCGTGGTATCAATTCAAAAAAACTTGTTTTAGGCTCCAATTTCAAAAATTTCAATCGAGCAACAAGTATCTGTCATTTTTCAACTTCAACTTACATATGTTAACTTCACATGAAAGTGAAATTGATTCCCACAAAAAAGTGAAATTATCTCCCACCTTCAGTGGGAAATAACTTCACCAAAAAAAGGTTAAAGTAATTCCCACTAGTGGTGAAGTTAGTTCCCATGTGAAGGTAGTTCCCGTGAAGTTAATTCCCTGCACCAGGTCAGAGAGCGTGCAGGTTTTCTTATTGCCTGATTACAGGAGATGAAATTTTTAATAGAATGGAAAAGGAGCATAGAGCTTAAAAATTAAAGAGGGATGATTCTATGTGGAGTCGAATTGTTCTTGCGCAGGCAGTTTGATTTTTTTTTTTTGAAAGTTAATGACTGTTGTAACGGCTACTTTTAATGTATGTACATCTAGTCTGGTGCAGAATGCAGATTGTTTCAATTGTTTTTTCGCTTTGTTGGTTAATTAATATTAAATAAATAGCTATCAGTTTTTAATAGAAGTGACGTATCTTGTGACAAGACCGTAATGTGACTGACTCAGTTAGTTTTAGACGAGCTTGAATTACATGAAATTTTAATAAGTAACTGTCAAAGCCAAAGTTATGATAATGGTTCGAATATGAAAGGAAAAGTAGCGGGTGTTCAGAATCGAATTCGAACCCTGGAACCAAGAGCATTTTTCGTTCCATGTTGCCCGCATTCCTTAAATTTAGTGGTTAATGATGCTGCTCGGTTCTCATTTTATGCAGTTAAATTTTTCGATACAATTCAATGTTTGTATAACTTTTTTTCAAGTTCCACAACGAGGTGGGATATTTATAAGAAAAAAATTCCAAGTCATACTTTGAAACCCCCTTTTGAGACTAGATGAGAGAGCAGGTTAGATGCATTGAGGCCTTTAAAAACAAATTAAGAAGAAATATATGAAGCCCTTATAGAATTAAGAAATCTAGAGGCAAAAAACATTAATCGTTAGAAAATAAAATTTTTGATTTTACATTTATTTGCTGCCTGCTAATTTGGTTTGATATTTTAGAAAATGTAAATTAAACTAGTAAATAATTGCAAAGTCCGTCCGTTTATCTGTCAACTGGCATAACAGTTTTAGAAAATACAAAAAACAGTTTGATTTTAATGCGTTCCGATGAAAAATTTAATGAGTAGGTATGTTCAATTAACCGAGCGTATTGCTAGTTCCCTAGAAATACCAAATATGTTTCCTGTAGCTTTATCATTGCGATCTCAACGGAGAAAAATACTTTATGCTGATAAATGTCCTGAAACTATATTAGACCCGAAACAAAGATTTAAAGTTGATTTTTTTTTAAATACTTGAAAGGTTTGATACGTATAGTATCAATTTTTCATTTTTAAGTAACATAAGCGAATGTTTAAAAAATAAAAATGTACGTGCTTCATGCCTTAATTTGCAGAATGTTTTAACATAAAGTAGTTGTAAGGATTAAGATGGAGAAGAATTGTTTCAAGTGTTAACCGTAATATCCCAGCTTGTTACAAAACAAAGCTCAAGTTTAGATGTGTTAAATTTTATTTTTAGTTTATTGAATGTAAGGCCAGAAAAGTAAGTTTCCAAGTTTAAAAGTTTCCCCTCTGCTCATGTCTTCGCTGCGTTTTAGTTTAATGGTTTAGACCTCCTGGGGATACCTCAATAAAAAAAACGCATTGAAAGTCTACCTCCTGGGTAATGTGGGAAAGGCTTATGCTTGTGTATCAGTTTATACGTAAAAAAAAAAATATAAAAAGGGGCGCTTTCTACAAATCTTGCACAGGGCGCAAGTTTGGCTGGGCCGGCCTGCCTATAAGGTGTTCTCTAAGTAGTTCAACCTAGCTGGAACTGTACACACCACCTTTGATTGCATTTCGGGAACTCCTTCGCTGCTGTCTGGATAAAAGGAGAGGTGCCTTAGTGAAAACAATTCTATCCCCTCTTTCGTTTGCTAACCCCAACAACTTCCCACTGGGGTTGAAAGGGGAACCCAGTCTCTAGTTCAGGTACTAGACACCCGGTGTTTACCGCGGGAGGTTAAGTAGGAGTTGTTAAACAGAGGTTGTTTTTTTTTCGAAAAATCTGTGAATGCTTGTTTCCTCTTGGGTCTATCATTTGAACATCATGAATAACAGTAAAAACTAAGAAATTGGTAAAAGAGTAGCAATGATTAAAAATGAAAATTATTGAAAACATTCATGAAAATTATAGAATTTTAATTCAAAATTTAAAAAAACAATTTAAAATTTTAAAATTATTTGTGAGAAATTGCGAACAAATATTTAAAAAATAAAAGAAAGAACATTATTAAAATGAACTAAAGCAAGCAATTTTAAAGCAAGTAAGAAATGCTTGTGTTATAATCCTTTAAGAGATCCTATACTAGTTTTGGGTATCCTACGACTTTAATCTTGTATACTCGTGTACAAATGCAGTTTCGATCTCTTAGTGCAGTTAGAACATGTTTTTTAAAGCTGGAAAGTAAAATTTAGACCATATCCCAACAACATATCCAAAGTCCATAACAATGTATCATCTTTCGTTTTGCGGTTTTAGCACTTTTTTATAATATTTGACTGGTTTAATTGTTATACAAAAGTTTAAGTTCAATGTCAAGCCAAAATATGGAATATTCAAAAAATATTTTTTTTATCTAAGAAAAATACTGGCGATGTTAAAAATTACTTTCAAAGCTCTTTTGTTTGCATGGCATACTTTGTTCTCAGAGAACACAGTCCTTTCTTTGGATAGTGTTCTTTTTTAAACAACCATGAGGCTCCTCAAGGAGAGGGCCATTAATGTTTATACTTTATACCAACTACAATCCGAAAACAAAAGTATGTCAAGCTTTTAAAACCTGAAGCGAAAAATTGGTATCTTGTGTTGAAATAAACTAGTGGTATTACATCTACATACTACCATATACAAGTAAAGATAACAAGTATTTGTTATTTTGAATATGTTCTGTCTTTATTGAGTCTTCTTAAAAACTAAACTTAAAATCTATCATACATTCTATTCTACCCTGTGAAATGTTTCTATCTTGCAGCGTGTGCAAGATATCACATTTCCGTACCTCCCGTCGCATGGATTGTGGTTGACATCGGTGGGAGCTACTTCGTTGATAGAAATAGTTGTGTCAGCATGTCGACGACGACGACGACGACGACGACGACGACGACGACGACGACGACGACGACGACGACGACGACGACGACGACGACGACGACGACGACGACGACGACGACGACGACGACGACGACGACGACGACGACGACGACGACGACGACGACGACGACGACGACGACGACGACGACGACGACGACGACGACGACGACGACGACGACGACGACGACGACGACGACGACGACGACGACGACGACGACGACGACGACGACGACGACGACGACGACGACGACGACGACGACGACGACGACGACGACGACGACGACGACGACGACGACGACGACGACGACGACGACGACGACGACGACGACGACGACGACGACGACGACGACGACGACGACGACGACGACGACGACGACGACGACGACGACGACGACGACGACGACGACGACGACGACGACGACGACGACGACGACGACGACGACGACGACGACGACGACGACGACGACGACGACGACGACGACGACGACGACGACGACGACGACGACGACGACGACGACGACGACGACGACGACGACGACGACGACGACGACGACGACGACGACGACGACGACGACGACGACGACGACGACGACGACGACGACGACGACGACGACGACGACGACGACGACGACGACGACGACGACGACGACGACGACGACGACGACGACGACGACGACGACGACGACGACGACGACGACGACGACGACGACGACGACGACGACGACGACGACGACGACGACGACGACGACGACGACGACGACGACGACGACGACGACGACGACGACGACGACGACGACGACGACGACGACGACGACGACGACGACGACGACGACGACGACGACGACGACGACGACGACGACGACGACGACGACGACGACGACGACGACGACGACGACGACGACGACGACGACGACGACGACGACGACGACGACGACGACGACGACGACGACGACGACGACGACGACGACGACGACGACGACGACGACGACGACGACGACGACGACGACGACGACGACGACGACGACGACGACGACGACGACGACGACGACGACGACGACGACGACGACGACGACGACGACGACGACGACGACGACGACGACGACGACGACGACGACGACGACGACGACGACGACGACGACGACGACGACGACGACGACGACGACGACGACGACGACGACGACGACGACGACGACGACGACGACGACGACGACGACGACGACGACGACGACGACGACGACGACGACGACGACGACGACGACGACGACGACGACGACGACGACGACGACGACGACGACGACGACGACGACGACGACGACGACGACGACGACGACGACGACGACGACGACGACGACGACGACGACGACGACGACGACGACGACGACGACGACGACGACGACGACGACGACGACGACGACGACGACGACGACGACGACGACGACGACGACGACGACGACGACGACGACGACGACGACGACGACGACGACGACGACGACGACGACGACGACGACGACGATGACGTCTTACACATTTATATGTATCTATAATAATACATGACTTCTGTTAGTGTATTAGGCATTCACTAAAATAAGCACGACAATGTAAAATATACTTTTAAATAATTTATGACAATACGTTTACTCTGATTTTAAAAAAATGTTGTTTTTTTTTTAATACTTTTATATTTTCCTGAACCCCAATAACGTTATAACAGCTCTCAAAATCCTTAATTGAGAGTATTTGTTCCCATTCCTTACTTATTACGTCATTCGAAGCATTCCCATCCCCCGATCGGTGCTCTGCAAAAATCCAAGTAAATTGTGGCGAACTTTCAAAACTTTGGCATACTTCACTTTTGAAAAGTTCACTAGACCAGTTTTTGAGCAGTTAGTCTTCTTACACATAAACAAGCAGTTAGTCTTCTTACACATAAACAAGGTGAAATTAGGCAAAATTGTTTCCTCAGCTTGGGCACCTTATAAGATTTAGAGCAGACACGAGGTTGGGTGTATGTAAAAGTACTTTTTGGTACCTAACCTGTGGTTGACACCCACTCTAATGCTGGGCCTTCACATTTTTTCACTCTGTCAAAGTAGTATATTGAAAACAAATATGAATTTCGTTTTATGATTTCAACATACATATTTCAGATATTGAATGAATTTCGGTTTGAGAATTTAACTTGAGTTATTTCGATTTATGAGTTGTTCCTCCATTTAAATGACAACTGTTTAACCTTTTCAAAGAGGCCTTCAGTATTCAGTTTCATATGAAAACAAAACCGCTCCAACGCGGTTGCAAGACAAAAACAACAATATTTGCTTTTAAAAGAAAGTACATATATCATTTTGCCGACTCAAAGTCTGGGTCAACGCATACTCACAAACCGTTGGGTATTTTCTTTTGTGTGGATTGGTTTTATGTAGGTATGTATACAACTTATGAACGTGCATATATGTATACTCCATCTCTATGTTTAAATCAATAAACTACATTCAGCAGGAATTGTGGCTCCTAAACGGAAACTGCATTTTTTCAGTAAGGAAAAGTTCAAGGACAGTTGTTGGCAATGAGATGTATTTAGTATTTTTTTAAGTATTTTTATTCAATTTGAAAGCTTACACAGTAAGATACAATATCTTATAAACTAGTGAAAGCTAAATAAGAGATTTCATGAAAAGCTACAGTATTAACGTTAAGTTAAAATATCAGATGAATATATACAATTCAAAAAAAAAAAAGATAATTAATTCAATCAGTTGTTTCAAAATAAAGTTTAAGTTCTTTTTTCACTTTTACATATAGTGCTATTTATTCTTCTTATGTCTCTGGGCAATGAATTCCATATTCGAGTTGAGTGTACAAAAAAATGAAGTTCGCAGCTAAACAGTTAAAACGAGGGAGAATCAAGTGGTTATTTCTACTTGATAGGAATTGTAGTTCATTAAATAGATCTACAGGTTGACTGGTTAAAAGGATATCCGTTAACAAGACCATAGCGCGAAAATTCATGAAGTTGTCGATTGTCATATTGAGTAATTTTGGGGCAAGGTGAGATACTCTATCGTGGCGGCGTAATCCAAATACATATCTTACGGTGCTGTTGAAGGCTACCTTAACTTTCCTTTTACTTACATAATCTAGCTTACCGAACAATTCACAACCGTATGCCAGCAGCGGAAGAACTAGACTTTTGGCGAGCATCAGACGTATATTAGTAGGAATGAAGTTTTGTGTTTGCCATAGCGCACGGAGCACACCATAAGTTTTGCTAACTGTATATCTTACATGATCCTTCCGTGACAAATTTCTGTTAAAAATAACCCCAAGGTTCTTAGCCGACTGTACAAATTCTATTGAAGAATCGTTTAAGGTAATCGGAGGAAAATAGGAGAGGTCATGAATATTATTAGATACTATTAAACACTTAGACTTTTTGGAATTAAGTATTAGATCAAAGTTTTATGAACACTGTATGATGCTAAATCTTCATTTACACAGGTTGAAAAGTGTTCACCTTTTATGGTTTTGGGAACAGGAATAATTTTAGCCATTTTCCACTGGATTGGAAATACTCCGGTTGTTAAGATAGCCTTGAAGATAAAAGTTAGATAAGGAAGAAGAAAGGGTAAAAGCAACTTGCATTTGACTTGATTGATAAAATCGCTTCAACCACATCCTCAGCTGTTATATTATTAAAAGAGAAAACATCCTCGTTTTCAAAACTTCTTTCTTGTAAAAAGTTGTCTTGTACATCGGAGATAGCGGAAAGTTGTGCAGCGAACTTCTCATTAAGTGAGTCAACATTAACTAATTCGGGGGTTTTGCATGCCTTTTTACTTATTCTCAAATTTTTTAAGTTTGTCCACATGTGCTTACTATTTAAACTTGAGATGAGCTTATTAGAATATAATTGAGATTTAGCTCTCCGAATTTCAAGAACAGTTTTATTCCTCAAAGCACGGTAGATACTATATATCTCTATCAGTCGAAATCTTTTCCAACGGGCATATGCCAGATCACGTTGCTTTATTAAATCCCGAATCGTATTTGTAAAGCAGGGTTTATTGCGTGGTATGACATGTTTTGTTTTAAGAGGAACATGTTTGTCATAGAGACTTAAGATGTTGTCGTTGAGAAACTGAACCTGCTCATGAGTTGATGAAGTAAAGAAAATGCTTCTCCAATCTATACTATGCACATCTTGTTCGAGCAAAGAATAGTTAATGTTTTTGAAATCCCGATACTCAAAAACTTTGGTTAAGCTAACGACTTGAAAGTCAAAAATTAAAAAGATCAGATCATGCTTTGAATATGCCGGTGCAGAGAGCTGGTTATAAAAAACAACATTATTTATATCACTTACAAGAAAAATATCGAGTAAAGTAGGCTCATAATTTGAAAAGTGAGTTGGAACAGTTGTATTCACTTAATTTAAGTTTAATGTGAGAAGTTCATCAACAAAATGGTTTTCGCTCAACAAATTGCAATTTAAATCACCGCAGATAACAGTTTTTGGGTATGAGATTGATATTTGTTCAATGAGTGTTATAAGGGATGAGATACAAATGTTCCTATTGGGGCGATATACTGTACCGATAAGCATCTTTTCCAGATCATTACACAACTCAAGAAAAATGAAGTCAATTTCACTATCATCCTTAAATAAACATTTCACCATACATTTAATGCCTTCTTTTATGTAGACTGCAACACCCCCACATCTACAACGATTTCTGTCAGACCTAAACATTTTATAACCGACGAGAGAACATAGTAAATCATTATGTTCAGGCGACAACCAAGTTTCGGATATACAAATAACATCAACCTTAGATTCTTCGAAGGTATCACGAAATTGATCAATTTTTGGCAACAAGCTTTGGGCATTTATGTGGCAACCACAAATACCACTTCCTTGTGCACTCAAAACGTGTATCATAATGCGTAAGTCATTGATACCCATTGCAATTATTGAGATGAAGTTTAAATGAAAATAAAACTGAAAAAGAACGTAAAAACTACAAAAATAAGTTGAAATGTAATTAAGAAAATTAAAAATTGAATTACGTTAGCAAAAAATAAAATTCAAATTTAATTCAAATATATAGAGTAAAGAAAATTAACAAGAGAAAAAAAAGAAAACAAAATATATGAATAAATCTCTTTGTATAATAATTTGTAACATTCATTAATGAGTTGAATTGGCATCCCTGGTTAATTCCTCTGCGTTGTCGATAAGCTCCGCTGTACCATTAGCTTTACGATTTATAAACACTCTCCCACGAGATGTGTAACTGTAAACAGTTGACAATAGCTTTTGTTTTTTTAGATTGATTGCATGTTTAAAGATTATGTAATTGTTCTTAGTTAAAGCCTCTCGCAGGTAAATAGAGTTAATCGAATTTATGTCTGTGTCTTATTGTCTTGTAGACAAAGCTCTCTCTGTTGTTGTTTTCGAAAGAGTGCGAGTGCATCGTTTGCCACTGTCCGGTTTTCCTGTATGTCTTGAAGCTTTTTTACCGCCATGAGTTCACTTTGTGTGCTCAAATGCTTTTTAAGGTCAGATATCTCAGAGTTCAAAGTTGTGATGTTCGTTTTTGTGCTCAGAAGAGCTCATTCGAGCAGTGTTGCCGTTGAAAAAAATCAAAAAGGGTACAAAAAAGGGGCCCGACACAAAAAAAGGGGCCAACATACGAAAATTGGACACCATAGAAAAAAAGTACAAATAAAACAAAACTGTTTTCAGGAGTAAAACAAAAATGTATTCAAAAACATAAAAAAACAATTTTATTTCAATAACATTAAAATACAAACTTAAATTCATTTAAAAAACAAAACAGTAACAACAAGTCAGTTGTTAATAACAACAAATACATAAATAAATTAATGGAAGTTAAGTCTTTCATTTTTTTAATATTGTCTTTCTGTATAAATAAACAAGATTTTTTTTGGAACCCAATTTTCCAACTTATTTTTGTTTTCAATTAAATTAAGAGCTGACATCATCGAATTGCACGTTTTCACATTCAGTCTATTCGTCAACTTATTTTTAATAAGGGTCAGCTTTGAAAAAACTCTTTCGGCAGAGGCAGTGCTATGGGGCAGAGTAAAAATGTTTGTAACAAAGTTGTATACATTTGGAAACATAAATTCATCTAGTAAATTGTTTTTACATTTCCCTATTTCATACCAGAATTATTCTTCAACATCATTCATTTGAAATGTGCTTTGAAAAGCCTTATCCTCGGATCTTATCTCAAGGAGTTTGTATTTCTCAATGACTTTTCCTGAATTGGATACCAGGTTTGGAAAACTGGAAACTAACTGTACATACTTAAATTCAAGATTTTTTTGACAACTTTGGGATCTATAAAGTGCAATATCGAAAGTTTTTCATCATTAACATCTATTCTTTTTAGTATTTCATCAACAACCGATTGATAATAATAAATAAGAGCGTTAGTTTTAATTATAGAAACATCTTCATCAGATATATTTTTTGATTTGATAAACATTTCAGCTTAATGGCCAATATTGTGTCTATTTATATTTTAATATGATCAGAATTTTTATAGTCAAAATCTTTTATGTCATTGTTTTTAATATATTCTTTTTTCGAATTTCAATTCAAAATGACAACATTCAGTGGATAGTAATTTTTTCGAAGTATAAAAAGACAGCGTCCAATACGAATTTTTTCGGAGTATAAACCGACAGAGTTCAGTTCAAGTTCAGTATGAAACTTCGTTACCGATTTTTAATTAATTTACTTAAAGAGTGGATAAGATAAAAAATATCTTAATTTATCCTTGAAAATTATTTTATTACTAGTTTAATCGCAAAAAGGGGCCAATTGGGCAATTTCTAGAAAAGTCGGGGCCACGGGGATCGAACGCAAAAAAGGGGCCAAATGGCCCCTTTAGGGGACAAACGGCAACGCTGCATTCGAGTTCTGTGACTTTTAATTGAGTGTTGTCAATAGAGTTTTGAAGTTCCTTTATTTGGTTGCTTATATTATTTGAGATTCTTTTTTCGGAGTCGGTTATAAGTTTTGACAGAAGATTAATTATATGGTCACAATGTTCTTTAAAACTTTAAAAAAATAATGCACCAACGTCCATTATTTTGCACTCTTCACTCGGTTCCATTTTGGAGTCATTTAGTTCGTATTTTAATCTAATATGTATTTAAATGAAGGAGGCTTTATACATACTAGATATTTAATATAAGCAAACAATTTTGTCTCAAATATATACATATGTATGTATTCTTGAAGGCATTGAGGTTGTCATCTTTTTCATAATTTTTCTTTCCTTGTTTGTTCTCGATTACAATATTGTAAAATTACATATTATATTATGTTTCCATTTAACCAGCAACCTTACATCACTGTGTGAACGTAAAGTGGGTCGTAGACACTCGAACATGATTCGCGTAAGCCGCTTACTATGGACACTAACATCCAAATAAAATAATAATGCAATAAAGTGCACGAGTATGCAAAGACTCCGATTATAAGTAGTACTTATGTTTTAAAATTTTAAAAATTTAAATGCTATTTAATTAATCAAAAAATCCTTGATTTATTAATTTTTTTTTTCGAAAATCGTTCATTAGTTCTTGCTAAACTTAAAAACAAAATTACTGTTCTATGCGGGTATCCTTTTGGAGCAATGCAAACATATTTTTTTGTGGAAAAAAAACACAAAGAAATGTAGAGAAAATCTATTGGTTTGTTTTTGAGAAAATTCGAATTTTCGATTTTTGACCAAACATTTTGAATGGGGACTACTGTTATTTTTAGTATTAAAAAAATGAAAAAGACGCCCAACGATTGAACTCAATAGCCTCAATGGTTTGGGCTGTTGGGGAGAGGAAAGACAGAAGGACGGAATAGGGGACCCACTTTTTTCGACTTCTCTACCACCGTAATGTCAATTTTTCACGAATGCAATACTTGGCATATAAAGGGTGATTTTTTAGCTATTATCTTTTTGGCAATACTGGTATAAATAGCTGACGCACGTTTAATGTTTTGTTTCACTGTCACACATCTTCAGTTTGGTCTATAATTTAACCATGAATCGTCTTACAAACGAACAACGCTTGAAAATTATTGAATTTTATTATCAAAATGCGTGCTCTGTTAAGAAAGTTCATCGCGCGCATCGTCCAGCGAGAAACGAAGCTCATTTTTTGCTCAATGGGTACGTGGTATCATTGGACCGTACTTCTTCAAAGATGATGCGAATCGTAAAATAACTTAGAATGGTGAGCGCTACCGTGAGATGATATCCAAATTTGTTTTGCCCAAAATGCAAGAGCTTGACTTGCATGACATGTGGTTTCAACAAGACGGTGCCACATGCCACACAGCACGCGCAACAATGGACTTATTGAGAGGCGATTTCGGTGAACATTTTATTTCACGTTCTGGGCCGGTCAATTGGCCGCCTAGATCGTGCGGTTCAACGCCTTTAGACTATTTTTTGAGGGGCTATGTTAAAGCTCATGTCTATACAGACAAACCAGCTTTAATTGACGCATTGGAAGACAACATTGAAGCATTTATTCGTGAGATACCGGTCGAAATGTTGGAAAGAGTATGCCAAAATTGGACTAAGCGGATGGACCATTTGAGGCGCAGTCAAGGTCAACATTTGCATGAAATAATCTTCAAATATTAAATTATATGGACCGTACTATCGATTCAAATAAAGATTGTATGCATTTTTCTGAATCTTATGTTTTTCTTTTGAAAAACTTTCCTATAGCTTTTAAAAAATCACCCTTTAGTTCATATGTGTCGCAAGTAAGAAATTGACTTTGCGAAAAGGCAAACAAAAAATATTTTTAACAATTTCAAAATTATTTTTGGTAGTAACAGTTATCAGAAACAGCATTATAAAAATATCTTCAGATCGTGCTTTACAAATATTTTCAATTAAACAATTAATTGAATTAGAAGTTGCAACCAGGAGGTCATCATTTATTAAAATGAGGAAAATGGTCTTTCACAAAACGGAACAATGGGCCGTCCAACATTTATAGTCAGTGCTTCAGAATTGAATCTGTCCAATAAAATCTGAACGGTTCGAAAACAATATTGTAATCCAACGAAGTAGGGAATGTATGTACATATGTATGTATATAATGTCGATATAGCAAGATTCCCGAGTTTATCAATTTACTTTAAATTGTAAAGTTCAATAATCTTGCTTTCTTCTAAACGATATTAAGATTTTTTCCACTGCGAGCTGAGATGAACCATGTCTGTCATTAAAATTCGGTCAGAAAAGTAGAAGGTGGCAGATTTTAGATATATATACATTTAATATATACATACATACATACATATGTATATATGTACATATGGCTCAAAATCACCAAGGTGCAGAATTGGCTTCGCTAACAATTTAATGTCTTACATCTTGACTTAATTAAGAAAAAAAAATTAAGAAAATACTAAAACTAACCTGTTTTGTGTGTCTATCAAACAATATACCTTATTTATTAATAAACTAAATTTTAAATGAAATCAATATACACGCATAGAAAATCATTTCGGGAACGCGTCCTAATCTACAATCTTCAACAACAAGTTCAAAATATAATTGAAAAATGTAAGGTATTCAACTCCGGTCATCACTTAATACACCGTATTTTTTATACAAAATCTAGTTTTAGAAAGGATACTAATAGATTATTTATTTTTAACTGTAAAAAATGCAAAAACAGTTTGTCCGATACCGCACAAGTCATTTCAGTGAACATATCGATAATCGATCAAAAAAAATTTAAGTGAACGCAGCCATTCGGTGTGACACGTCAGTCGAGGTAGAGAACAATAGCAAAGCCGGCTGCCAGAGTATTTATCGTAAAATAAATTTTATCTAAATGGTAAGTACCTTTTTATTCATTATTCGTAGAGCGTACATCAATAGCCCGTCAATCCATGAACGCATTTATTACATTTAATTATTGATGAAATTCTTTTCTACGACACGAAATTTTAAAGTTACCTCAAATATTTTCCTATTGACAAAGTCAGATCGCATTTAAGATGACCGCCCGTATAATTAAAGCGCGCGCTTATTTGAAATCGTCATTTCGGAAACGGTCATTTCGGGAATTTTCCTGGACATGATTTTTACGTATTTTGCTTGTAGAAGATTTTGTATGTATTGTTTTCATTATTGCTTATTTAATACACATACATAATATACCCATATTATTAAACAAAGCTTAAATTATGTACTTTGTTTTGTTTTTGTTGATTTTATCAAACTTAGAAAAACGTTCCCGAATTGATGGTTTTCTGTATGATATTTAGTACTAAAAAATATTACTAAAAAAGTATACAATTCTGTGCGCTGCCCTGTCAAAGTTTATTTATATACAATTTTTGTAACAGTATAAATTAAAATTCATCATCATAGCTTGCAATTTTTTTTGTCATAAAAAAATTTTGAAATTTGCAACCTTGGTGATTTTGAGCCATATTGATTTTTTAAGAGCTTGAGAACTTTTTTTAAAAAAAAAAACGCATAAAATTTGCAAAATCTCATCGATTCTTTATTTGAAACGTTATATTGGTCCATGACATTTACTTTTTGAAGATAATTTTATTTAAATGTTGACAGCGGCTGCGTCTTAGGTGGTCCAATCGGAAAGTCCAATTTTGGGTAACTTTTTCGAGCATTTCGGCCGGAATAGCCCGAATTTCTTCGGAAATGTTGTCTTCCAAAGCTGGAATAGTTGCTGGCTTATTTGTGTAGACTTTAGACTTGACGTAGCCCCACAAAAAATAGTCTAAAGGCGTCAAATCGCATGATCTTGGTGGCCAACTTACCGGTCCATTCCTTGAGATGAATTGTTCTCCGAAGTTTTCCCTCAAAATGGCCATAGAATCGCGAGCTGTGTGGCATGTAGCGCAGTGGCGATTCCTGGTCTTCAGTTCTGGGTTGGCTACTTTGATCAAAGCTAAACGTAATAAAAACATACAATTTTATTTATTTTTTCAATTATTTTTTTTTAATTAAAAACTTATTTATTTATATAAAAAATCAAGTCGTCGCTCTATTTTCAAAAAATTTTCAAGAACTTGCTCATTTTTCTAGTAACTTGCTTTTAACTTTTCCGCTAATATGATTCGTTTAACAAGCATTCACAACAAGTTAAAAAGGTAGACATTTACCCCCCTCTTAGGTCCAGTTTCCGGCCCCTGGGGTGAGGACTTTGGGAATGTTATGCATACCTGGAGGTAACGCTTAGCATATACAAAAATAGCCAAGAGAGCATTATTTCTTGCAAGCAAAATTATTTCATTGACTTGACTATCTATGCCGAATATTCTATGAAACCCAGCAAAGATCAAATGATATTTTCTTATTTTAGAGCAGTAATGTACAATGTAAAAGATTGCATAACCCCAAAGAAAAATACAGCCGTACGCTACTAACACATACCCCACCCGCCCATACACATCATTTTGGATAGATTATTTGTATGAAAATCGCACTGTAGCTATGTACCTATGTAGTGTAGGTTATCAAAAGTAAAAAAGAATCATCGAAATTAAAATTATGAAATCTATGCTCGGTAGGTAGGTACCTATATAATTTTTTGTTTGTCAATATAAGAACCCTTATTTTGCTGGACTAAATGGTGTATGTTAAAAAACTTACATGAAACACATTGACACCCATTTTTTTGTAACAATTGAATTATGTTTTAAAACACGTTACGTAGGTTTTATCTATACCTTAAAGCTTATTTATTTTAAGAAAAAAGTTTTTGATAATAAATTTAAAGGAAAGTTCAAATTCGCCTATAAAATACTGCCACATGAAATCGCCACGCTAATAAGAACTTTTAAATAACGAACTATCTAAAAAATTGAAAAAAAAAATAAAATTAAACACATACATAGATTCATTGACCACTTTTTTTGCCTTTAAAATGCTTGTAAATATTAAGAAATGTACCACTCACGTCGAAAATGTTAATACGTACCTATAATTTAATTTATGATAGTTAAAAGTTTTTTAACTTCCCATAGGAAGTTATTGTAATGGGTCCGATTTGTCAAATTGAAAATTTTGACATTTCTCGACGTTTCAAGGTACCTAGAGTCGAAATAAAAGATTTTTAGAAAGATGTCTGTGCGTGCGTGTGTACGTACGTCCGTACGTTCGCGACGTTTTTTTCGTCGTCCATAGCTCAAGAACCAGAAGAGATATCGACTTCAAATAAATTTTGTTATACAGATAATAAGGCAGAAAGATGTAGAAAGGGCTCTCAAGAAAATTGCGTGGGTGGTTTTTTTACCATAGCAGTTTAAAAAAAAGGTGAAAATTTTGGTTAACCCTAAATATCTCATGAACCAATGACGCTAGAGACTTGAATTAAATTTTATATTATATATTGTAACGTGATACAAAACAATTATATTTTTGGAAAAAAATTCAATTAACGGTTTTTTTTTATAAATCAAAAAAACTGAAAAAAAAAATTTGTCACTTCGAAAATTTTACGACTAAAATATGATTTCATTTCCAAAACAATTTTGTGCAATGAAGAATAATGTTTTTGACATCTGATAAAATTTTGAGAGAAATTGAATAGACAGTTTTTTTACAAAAAATAATAACCTAAAAAAAATAAAAAAAAAATTGGTAAAAATTGAGTTTTGACTCAAATATCTTTTCAAGACTTTGAGATATTGACTTTAAACTACTTTTATCTTTTAAAAAATGTTGTTTTCAACATTCAGTAAAATTTTGAAAAAAATAGAATTGACAGTTTTTTTACAAAAAATTAAAAACCGAAAAAAAAATTTAACAAAAGTTGGTAAAAATTGATTTTCGACTTAAATATCTTTTCAAAAATTTGAGATTATGGCTTCTAACTAATTTTAACTTATAAGAAATATTGTTTTCAACATTAGGAAAAATTTTGAGAAAAATCGAATTGACAGTTTTTTTACAACAAATAAAAACCTAAACAAAAAAATTAATAAAAGTTGGTAAAAATTGATTTTCGGCTCAAATAGCTTTTCAAAAATTAAAAATATTGGCTTCAAACTTATTTTATTTCACAGAAAATATTGTTTTTTATATTCAGTAATTTTTTTTATAAAAATCCAACAGTCCGTTTTTTCATAAAAAAAAAAGAGGCTGGGATGCGACCCACACTGATAACTTCCCATCCCGTCTGTCGATTTGTCTTGCTTAAAAGTTTGTCTATATGTATCAATTTTTACCAAATTTGCGTACTATTTTGTGTAGATTTTATTTTTTTATGAAAAAACGGACTGTTGAATTTTTATTAAAAAAATTACTGAATATCAGAAACAATATTTTCTGTGAAATAAAATAAGTTTGAAGCCAATATTTGTAATTTTTGAAAAGCTGTTTGAGTCGAAAGTAAATTTTTACCAAGTTTTAGTATTGGTTTTTTGTTAGGTTTTTATTTTTTGTAAAAAACCTGTCAATTAGATTTTTCTCAAAATTTTACTGAATGTTGACAACAATATCTCAAAGTTTTAAAAAGATAATTGAGTCGAAAAACAATTTTTACCAACTTTTATTATTTTTTTTGTTTAGGTTTTTATTTTTTGTAAAAAAAAACTGTCAATTCGATTTTTCTCAAAATTTTATCGAATGTTGAAATAAATATTTCTTATAAGTTAAAATTAGTCAGAAGCCGTTATCTCAAATTTTTGAAAAGATATTTGAGTCGAAAATCAATTTTTACCAACTTTTTTAAATTTTTTTTTCGGTTTTTAATTTTTTGTAAAAAAACTGTCAATTCGATTTATTTCAAAATTTTACTGAATGTTGACAACAATATTTTTGAAAGATAAAAGTAGTTTAAAGCCAATAACTCAAAGTTTTGAAAAGATATTTGAGTCGAAAATCAATTTTTACCAACTTTTATTAATTTTTTTTTAGGTTTTTATTTTTTGTAAAAAAAACTGTCAATTCGATTTTTCTCAAAATTTTATCAGATATCAAAAACATTATTCTTCATTGCACAAAATTGTTTTGGAGATGAAATCATATTTTAGTCGTAAGATTTTCGAGGTGACAAATTTTTTTTTTCAGTTTTTTTGATTTATAAAAAAAACGGTTAATTGGATTTTTTTCCAAAAATATAATTGTTTTGTATCACGTTACAATATATAATATAAAATTTAATTCAATTCTCTAGCGTCATTGGTTCATGAGATATTTAGGTTTAACCAAAATTTTCACCTTTTTTTTAAACTGCTATGGTAAAAAAACCACCCACGCAATTTTCTTGAGAGCCCTTTCTGCATCTTTCTGCCTTATTATCTGTATAACAAAATTTATTTGAAGTCGATATCTCTTCTGGTTCTTGAGCTATGGACGACGAAAAAAACGTCGCGAACGTATGGACGTACGGACGTACAGACGTACGGACGTACGTACACACGCACGCACAGACATCTTTCTAAAAATCTTTTATTTCGACTCTAGGGACCTTGAAACGTCGAGAAATGTCAAAATTTTCAATTTGTCAAATCGGACCCATTACAATAACTTCCTATGGGAAGTTAATAAAATCTACAAAAAATAGAACGCAAATTTGGCAAGAATTGATACATTTAGACAAACGTTTAAGCAAGACAAATCGATAGACGGGATGGGAAGTTATCAGTGTGGGTCGCATCCCAGCCTCTTTTTTTTAATTAATTCCGCCACTGAAAAGAAAACTACAATTCAAGTTTCAAGATAAATTCATTCAAACAGAACATTCATTAACTGAAAATTAGGTTTAGGATAAACGACCAAGCAGTAAGCACACACCATCAATTTTTTTCTCGGGTTTTTCTACCCAGGTAGAGAAAACCATATCCCACAGCTACAATCCCAATGCATTTTTTCGCATGTTTTTCTCCACAGGTTCAGGCTTGCCAGATTTTTTTATAAGCCTATATCGCATTAAAAAAAAAGGATATATCGCGCAATTTGGCCTCTGGCAATCTGGCAGCATGCCTAGTGTTCATGATTTTCGCACTGATACTGTATCGCTACAAACGACCAAGCAGAAACACACACTTTCTTCTCGCATTTTTCTACTTGTTGCGTTGGCGCTTATTAGTAGCGCCAACTTTTGTGAATATTTTTTCGGTCTGTTCTTAAAGATAGAATGAGATAGCATATCGGCACATCGGGAATAATAGTAGAGTTTTGAATGTCATTTGATGGCGACAAATTTTATCGCCAACTCTAGACTGAAATTAAAAGCATTAAAAAGTAACTTTGTATGGGATTAATATAGCACGTACGGGTTGCAGTAAATGGCTCTATTTATATAGGTTTTGCTGGTTTTATAATGATTTAAGCACGTTGGGATGTTATGTTTTTTTGTTTTATGTATTCAAGCCTTTATAAAAATAATTTGTTTGTCTATTTAAGCTGAAATTTTAGGGTTGGCGCAGCCAACCTAGCCAACTGAGAGTGTTGCAAAAATTAACGAACCGAATTTATGATGAATGTTACGATAGGACGAATAATACGATGGCGGAGTTATTGTCCGCAAACCCAATAGGCAAAACAAAGTAATCAAAATCGGAATCGAATTATATAAATTATTAAAATAGGTAGCCGGCGCGCACGAGTAGTACCTATTTGTGATTAATTGAAATAATAAAGAACTGTCAGACGCGAATAGGTTTGTTCGTTAATTCTCGCACAGACAGCAAGAGCAGTGCTGTCGCCCGATAGCTCAGTTTTGGGGTGGGTTTGATTAATTGGGAACAAGGTAATTTTTATTAATCGAAACGATTTAATCTTATCAATTTAATTTGATTGAAGACGATGAATATAGGGTGTTCTTGAAATATATAAAAAAAAATAAAAGAATCAAAATGGGCGCCAGTAATTTTTTTTTGTAAAAAGGAAATCACAAACCTTTTGGAGCAGAACCGAACAAAACAATTTATGAACAAAATAAAAAAAGAAGATGTTTTAAACAGGTATAAGTATTTTTAATTATTTTAAATTTTGCTTGGGAAACCTTACAAGTAGGATTAAAACCCAAGATCTTTTAACAATTTTGAAAGACAAAGAAATGGTGTATAACACCGAAGATGGACCGTTAACCTTTTGTCCCGACTGGACAAAGACAATTTTTAAACACGGGTCGCGAGTTCCGCTTTTTCGGAATAACCTTTTTTTTTCGAAACGAAAGCCCAAACGATGCTTAAACAATTCTCAATAATAACTATCACGCACAAAACAAATTTCACTCTTTAAATACCAAATAAAATACTTAGCTTTTTCCTTCTGGATGTCCTGCCAACTTCCCTCTCCTAGTTATTTTCCAATCCTTCTTTTTCCTTGCTAACTTCCTCCAATTTTCACTATCTTTCTTCTCAAAAATTTTCACCTTCTCTATTCCTTTCACCAAACACTTGAATTTCTTTTCACCTTTCAAAATTTCTTCTCTTTTCCAAAAAATTTCTTGAACCTCCGGCTCAGATTCTATCTCGTAAAAAAGTGCTCTTCCAGGCTTTCACCTTGCCTTGATGACCTCTTCTTTAATTTCCATTCCCACATGCTTTCGGCCAATCAGAAAGTGTGGGTCTCGTTCGCGTTTTAATTCAGCTACACCTAGCATATTTGCAAGAGTGAGCGAACGCAGTTGAGACACCACTACTTTTCCTACTCGCACGTTTCACCCCAGCTTTATGCACTACCACCGTCATTGGATTCGCCGACCTCTGGTACTTCTTCCAGTGAGCGGGAATTCAATGGGTGCATTCAGCCACCCTATTCACACCCCCATAATCTTGGAGAAACTTTGGTAAGTTGCATGAAACTCAAGTGTTTAACGCGTTCATTTTTCCCCTCGTACAAAATTAAAATTCTCTAAAAATTGGTGAAAGTTCTTTTGCTTTAACTGTCGGAGGGTGGAAGTTGGCAGTAGTTTTTAATCTCGCGATTGTACTTTATTCGTCGTTGGACTTTCGCGCAGACTAGGGGATTAGGGACTCGTGTTAACGTTCCATCTTTTACATAACGAAATTCATTTATGTTGGGCATGCAGCCATTCTCATCCGAGTAACATCAGCAATCGAGGACCAAGTGTCGCTCGTGCCTTTTTTTTTTTTAGTTTGTTTTGGTGACCAGACCACCTGTCTGTCACTATGATTGGTATGCGTGTCGACCCTCTGTCGTACCAAAAGTCACTTTGTGGACCGCCCGTCACACAACTGCACCATTTTGGCCACACCTGTTTTTGGTTGCTTTTCCAGTATATAATAAGAGCAGGCCACTGACTGATGGAAGACAGGATTCAACTGAACTCTTAAAATATTTTGGAGCCACAACGAAGAAAGGAAGGTTAAGCAAAAGGAAAAAGGATATGAGATAGGCTAGTGAAACTTGTTGTGGTAAATTTTACCGCAACAAATCCCACCCTTACCTCCTAGGAAATGTGCTTACAGTTTTGTAACACATTTTCTAAAGGCTGCCAAGGTAATGGGAATAAGTTAAAGGATTTTCCATCAAAAAAAAATCAAAAGGCAAAAACGTTATATTAGATCTAATTCAAAAATGAAAACAAAAAAGAAACTACTTTAAACTACTTTCTTCGGATGCATCGGTATACGGTTTCAAATCTTTAACGTGCCATGTTCCGCGTTCTTTACCATTAATATCTTTTAACACGTACGTCCAAGGTGACACACGGTTTTTAATTTCAAACGGACCGACAAACTTCGGTGCTAATTTGGCAGCATAGTAATTCGCGGCATCCGACAACGTAAAGTTTCTACGCCATACAAGGTCGCCGGGGTGATATTTAACATCACGCCGTCGAAGATTGTAGGCTTGAGCAGCTCTCTTAGATGCTACTTCGAGTTTTTTACCAATATCTAACCTAAGTTCTTTGAAACGTTCAGCGATCTCACCCAGATCCTGGACATTCCCCGAACCATCCCCGACTAATGGTACTTCTCGACCTGAAGTCACCATATCCCTCCCAAAATTCGCGTAATAAGGTGAAACACCTAAAACCTCATGTTGTGACGTGCGAATAGCACACGCCACCTTGCTGAGCTGTAAATCCCACACTCTGTGGTTTTCTGCGACGTATGCCCTTAACGTCGTCTTTAGGATCTGATTGATCCTCTCCGCAGGATTCGCCTGCGGGTGGTAATGGGCTGTAAATTTTAACTGTGACGCGTACGCCTGGCAAAGCGTTTTCAGTTCCTTTGATCGGAACTGAGGACCGTTGTCACTCACGATCACCTTAGGGATGCCAAATAAAAGAAATACGTTGTCTTCCAATTCCCTAACTATGGCCTTTGCAGTGGCCGACCTCAAAGCGAACAAAAGTGGAAATTTAGTGAAGTAATCTACCACCGTCAGAATATAGATAAAACCCCTACTCGATTTAGGAAGCGGCCCTACCAAATCAACACAAATCATTTCCCACGGTGCCTTGATACCTATCCTCTCCGTCATTAATCCAGCTGGTTTCTCATTCACCGGCTTTACTTGTTGGCAAACTTTGCAACTCCTAACATATTTAGTTATATCGGCCCTCATCTTTGGCCAATAAAACTTCGCCCCAATTCTGGCAAAAGTTTTCCTAACGCCCATGTGTCCTGCTAATGGACTATCATGGTTTTCCTGTAAAATAGCTAACCTATCATTTTTCCCTATCACTCTCTTCCATTCTTGATTATTTTCGTGTACTACTACATGATTTGCCTTCACGAGTTTGAACAACTGACCTTGTTCAACTCGCCAGGCTGGGTATCTAAGGGGATTTGTATTTACTGCTGAAATCATTTTCTTCACCCAAGGGTCTGAATCCTCATCTGAGATACCACCCAACTGTGGCACTCCTCGAGAGAGCATATCCGGAACTACATGCTCCTTGCCCTTACGGTGAATGATTTCAAAGTCGAATTGTTGAAGCCTAATTGCCCATCGGGCCAACCTACCCTGCGGATCTTTAAGATTGCTTAACCATACCAAGGAGTAATGATCTGTCACAACCGTAAAACGAACTCCTTCAATGTACGGTCGCAACTTCTCAACAGCCCAAAGTACAGCCAAGCATTCTTTCTCCGTTGTACTATAGTTTTTCTCGTTCCTATTTAAAGACCTACTAAGGTAACAGACAACCTTTTCTCCCTCATCGAAGTTCTGTGAAAGAACTGCACCGATACCAAAATCTGACGCGTCTGTTTGAACGACAAAAGGTCGTTTAAAATCTGGGCAAGTGAGTATAGGTGCTGTCACCAAACACTCTTTTGCCTTCCTGAAACTATCCTCACATTCCTGACTCCAAATAAACTTTTTATTTTTCTTTAATAAGTCTGCTAAAGGCCGGAGTAATTCGGCGAAATTTGGTACAAAACGACGGTACCATGAAACTGTCCCTATAAAACTCCTAACCTCTTTAACATTCCTCGGTGCTGGAATCCTAACCATGCTTTCCACTTTCTCTGGATCTACGTGTAAACCATTTCGATCCACTATATACCCTAAAAATTTTAAAGATGGCATGCAAAAATTGCATTTTTCCCTACTGACCTTTAATCCGGCTTCACTTAACCTTTTCATCACCTCATTCAGGATTTCAAGATGTTTTTCGAAATTATCTGCAATGATGATGATGTCGTCTAAATAGACGAAAACGTATGGTTCGAGGTCGGCACCCAAAACTGTGTCGATAAACCTCTGCCAAGTCGCAGGCGAATTGTGAAGACCGAAAGGCATTCTCCTAAACTGAAAAAGACCCCTACCAGGTACCGTGAAGGCAGTATATGGCTTTGATTCCTCTTCCATAGGAATCTGCCAATATGCTGATTTAATGTCTAGCGAAGACAAGAACCTAGCCCCTCGAAGCCTATCTAAAATTGAATTAATGTATGGAAGTGGATAAGCATCCCTATCTGTATTCTTATTTAGCTTCCTATAGTCCACACAGAACCTATAGGAACCATCCTTCTTTTTAACTAATAGTATTGGAGATGACCAAGCACTTGTCGATCTCTCAATAACTCCTGCCTCTAACATTTCGTTCAATTCCCTATCTATATGTCCCTGCATTGCCGGAGAAACCGGATAATACCGTTGTTTAATCGGTTCCGCCGACGTCCTAATTTTGTGTTCAACCATTGTTGTACACCCTAAGCCTTCTGGCATTTTCCTAAATGATTCTTCAATAAGATCGTCTAACAATTTAATTTCCCTATCACTCAATTCAGAACGTTCTGTAATAGAACAAATCGAAACCGGCTGTTCCGAAAAATTCCATTCACGCGATCTTAAATCCGGGACGATTCCCGACAAGGCCCAAAAATCGGCACCCAAAATCAACGTGAGTGGTAGAGTTGGTATTACGAGACAGTCCATAAATACTGCCTTGTCTTCTACTACGATTGGAAGAGAAATTGTCCCTAAAACCTCAACACCTTTTCCGTCAGCTAAACGTACGCTGCGGACCCTATCTGTCTTTACTGAAAGACCTAAATTCTGTAAGATTTTCCAAGAATCCCTACCTATTATGGTTCTAGAAGCTCCTGAATCTAATAAACCTAAAAACCTAGTACCATAAATTCTAACACTCAAAAATGGTCTCCTATCACTACCGTTTGCCTCCAAAGTAAAGCCTAAATGAATTTGATCTGCCGGCTGGTTCCCAGCAGGCAACCTATTCAATTCCTGCGGACTTCCCGCCCTGCTGGCGCAAGAGCCCGTTGCCCGTTTCCCGAGCAGCGCCGACAATTCTGTTTCTTGACCCCTAACTGCCCACAACCAAAGCAACGCCTAGGAGCGGAACACCTATTTGCAAAATGGCCTGATCCATTGCAATTATAACACCTCAGCGTAGAGTTTTGATTTGAAGAACTGGCCTGATTTTTGGTTTGGTCATTCCCCACAACAACCGAAACCATTGGAGTTTCTATACCTACATATGCTAGATCCGGTTCTAGCAGATTCCTATTATCCCTAACACTAGGTGGTGGAAGATACGATTCCACGTTTGCCCTAACCGCTTCTAGGTTTCTACCTAATGCAACCAAGTCGGACACACAACTTGGTTTAGCCAAACCAAGCTGAGTTTGGTAGAAAGGTGTCAAGTTCCTTTGGATCATTGACAACTTCCTACTTTCCGATATTGGTTCCGTTAACCTACCAAACAGATTTTGCATTGTCGCCACATAGACTCCGATGGATTCATCTTTGCCTTGTGTGCGACGCCTAATCTCATCTAAGAGTGAATCATCGTAATTCGGTGGCAAGAATTCCAGCTTCAACTCCCTGACTAATTCTGGCCACGAATTAACCGACAACCTAATAGCCCTATACCAAATAAGAGCTTTACCCACAAAAAGCTCAACTGCTGCCTTAAAAAGTTGGGTTTCTGAAACCCCTCTAGCTGAACGTATTTCCTGAACTCTTTCTAAAAACGAGTTCACTGAGGCACCACAGCGCTCTCCAGTGAACTTCACATCCCACTTCGAAATATTTTGAAATTTGTCCCTACTCTCTATGACCTGTTCTAAAATCGGAATATCCTGACTAATAATGTTGCTCTTATTCCCTTCGCTACTAATGACATTTCCTAATCCCATCGTTGTATTGGTCTTCATCGCATCCTTTACACATTTTCCTTCATTGATTTTCTCCTCATCTTTATCGGTCTCTTCATCCCCTTCTAATTCTGCCATAGCCATTATCAAACTATTTTTCAATGCTGCCCTACTCTTCTCCTGTGTTTCGTTTTCTGGTAAGGCCCTATCAATCCTGCGTAAACCCCATTCTATCTTTGTTAGAATCTTTAAATATTCTTTAGAAGGATTTTCCAAAAGTTTCCCTATTTCTCCTAGCTTCTTTTCCACAGCCTGGGAATCCTCTTCGAATTTGAAAGGATAACCGGGAAGTGTAAAAGAATTCCTACGTTCTAATTTCAATGCTGCTCTAAGCGTCTTGCGCATCCCTTCTACCGTCCCTACTGTCAATCCACGACATTGTATTTCGTAGATTATCTCGTCTTGCGCTAATCTATTCACCTGACTACTCTCCATTTTAAGTTAAAAAGAACTAAAAAGTTAAATAAAATAAATTAAACAACCCTACTTCCTCCAAAGTTTCAACCAAATTTATCTAAAAGACTTTCAAACTTTAAAGAAAAAAAAAAAAAAAAAAAAAAAAAATCGTTACTAAATTTACCACTGAAATGTATTGCCCCAAGAAAAAAATAAAGTTAGAATCGGTCCGATTATTGATATCCAATTCCAAACTAAATTAATTTAAACAAACAACTAATCGAAAATGAAATTTAAAAAAAGTACTTAAAATATTTTCAAAGTTGCAGCCCAGAAAAAGGTACTATATCGACACGGCAACTCCGATCGATAATTCACCACACTAAAATTAATTGCCCACACCTGTCAAAATTATATTCTATCAACACAAAATGGATGCCCCGAATAAATTACAAAACAAATATATGTATATTTAATGAAATGAAAATATTTAAAGAAATAAATAGTAATCACCACGATAATACTATCATAAAATGAAAATAAAAATGAAAATATAGATAAAAACCTTATTCCAAAGAAAATCCTCAACTTCCTTGTTTTGTCTTCGTGAACAGAACGTACATAAACAAATCCTCTAGCCCAGGCTTACTCCACTAGCAACTTTTAGATGTTTTTGGAATTCCTTTACGACACGATCAGAACACTATTCATACAATGCAGATATGTACCTATAGAAAAGAAAAACAAAACACCAAGTAAAAAGTCTTATATTATTATAAAAATGAACACTTAACACTTCCCTAGGGATTAACAAACAGAAACTATGAAGTGTACAACAAACACTTTCCTATTCACAAAAATCACAAAGACAAGCCCCACGTTTGGACGCCAATTGTTACAAAAATTAACGAACCGAATTTATGATGAATGTTACGATAGGACGAATAATACGATGGCGGAGTTATTGTCCGCAAACCCAATAGGCAAAACAAAGTAATCAAAATCGGAATCGAATTATATAAATTATTAAAATAGGTAGCCGGCGCGCACGAGTAGTACCTATTTGTGATTAATTGAAATAATAAAGAACTGTCAGACGCGAATAGGTTTGTTCGTTAATTCTCGCACAGACAGCAAGAGCAGTGCTGTCGCCCGATAGCTCAGTTTTGGGGTGGGTTTGATTAATTGGGAACAAGGTAATTTTTATTAATCGAAACGATTTAATCTTATCAATTTAATTTGATTGAAGACGATGAATATAGGGTGTTCTTGAAATATATAAAAAAAAATAAAAGAATCAAAATGGGCGCCAGTAATTTTTTTTTGTAAAAAGGAAATCACAAACCTTTTGGAGCAGAACCGAACAAAACAATTTATGAACAAAATAAAAAAAGAAGATGTTTTAAACAGGTATAAGTATTTTTAATTATTTTAAATTTTGCTTGGGAAACCTTACAAGTAGGATTAAAACCCAAGATCTTTTAACAATTTTGAAAGACAAAGAAATGGTGTATAACACCGAAGATGGACCGTTAACCTTTTGTCCCAACTGGACAAAGACAATTTTTAAACACGGGTCGCGAGTTCCGCTTTTTCGGAATAACCTTTTTTTTTCGAAACGAAAGCCCAAACGATGCTTAAACAATTCTCAATAATAACTATCACGCACAAAACAAATTTCACTCTTTAAATACCAAATAAAATACTTAGCTTTTTCCTTCTGGATGTCCTGCCAACTTCCCTCTCCTAGTTATTTTCCAATCCTTCTTTTTCCTTGCTAACTTCCTCCAATTTTCACTATCTTTCTTCTCAAAAATTTTCACCTTCTCTATTCCTTTCACCAAACACTTGAATTTCTTTTCACCTTTCAAAATTTCTTCTCTTTTCCAAAAAATTTCTTGAACCTCCGGCTCAGATTCTATCTCGTAAAAAAGTGCTCTTCCAGGCTTTCACCTTGCCTTGATGACCTCTTCTTTAATTTCCATTCCCACATGCTTTCGGCCAATCAGAAAGTGTGGGTCTCGTTCGCGTTTTAATTCAGCTACACCTAGCATATTTGCAAGAGTGAGCGAACGCAGTTGAGACACCACTACTTTTCCTACTCGCACGTTTCACCCCAGCTTTATGCACTACCACCGTCATTGGATTCGCCGACCTCTGGTACTTCTTCCAGTGAGCGGGAATTCAATGGGTGCATTCAGCCACCCTATTCACACCCCCATAATCTTGGAGAAACTTTGGTAAGTTGCATGAAACTCAAGTGTTTAACGCGTTCATTTTTCCCCTCGTACAAAATTAAAATTCTCTAAAAATTGGTGAAAGTTCTTTTGCTTTAACTGTCGGAGGGTGGAAGTTGGCAGTAGTTTTTAATCTCGCGATTGTACTTTATTCGTCGTTGGACTTTCGCGCAGACTAGGGGATTAGGGACTCGTGTTAACGTTCCATCTTTTACATAACGAAATTCATTTATGTTGGGCATGCAGCCATTCTCATCCGAGTAACATCAGCAATCGAGGACCAAGTGTCGCTCGTGCCTTTTTTTTTTTTAGTTTGTTTTGGTGACCAGACCACCTGTCTGTCACTATGATTGGTATGCGTGTCGACCCTCTGTCGTACCAAAAGTCACTTTGTGGACCGCCCGTCACACAACTGCACCATTTTGGCCACACCTGTTTTTGGTTGCTTTTCCAGTATATAATAAGAGCAGGCCACTGACTGATGGAAGACAGGATTCAACTGAACTCTTAAAATATTTTGGAGCCACAACGAAGAAAGGAAGGTTAAGCAAAAGGAAAAAGGATATGAGATAGGCTAGTGAAACTTGTTGTGGTAAATTTTACCGCAACAAGAGGAATCGCCACTGATGTAGCGCCATCTTGTTGAAACCACATGTCAACCAAGTTCAGTTCTTCCATTTTTGGCAACAAAAAGTTTGTTAGCATTGAACGATAGCGATCGCCATTCACCGTAACGTTGCGTCCAACAGCATCTTTGAAAAAATACGGTCCAATGATTCCACCAGCGTACAAACCACACCAAACAGTGCATTTTTAGGGATGCATGGGCAGTTCTTGAACGGCTTCTGGTTGCTCTTCACTCCAAATGCGGCAATTTTGCTTATTTACGTAGCCATTCAACCAGAAATGAGCCTCATCGCTGAACAAAATTTGTCGCGAAACACATTTCGAACCGAACACTGATTTTGGTAATAAAATTCAATGATTTGCAAGCGTTGCTCGTTAGTAAGTCTATTCATGATGAAATGTCAAAGCATACTGAGCATCTTTCTCTTTGACACCATGTCTGAAATCCCGCGTGATCTGTCAAATACTAATGCATGAAAATCCTAACCTCAAAAAAATCAACCGATATATACGAAAGCTGTGCTGTCTGTCATTAAAATTCGGTCAGAAAAGTAGAAGGTGGCAGATTTTACATATATGTATGTATATACATTTTATATATACATACATACATACATACATATGTATATACATACATACATACATATGTATCTACATACATACATACATACATATGTATGTATATATGTACATATGTAGGTATGTATGTATATATGTAAAAACCTCTCTCAAAACCCGAAAGTGAGGCAATACACCATTTTTTTCTTCCTATAAGATACTATAACTTTTTGATAGAACAGTGTTGCCGAAAGCCTTTACGAATGTGTAATAGAATAAATCAAAAAAAATCTAACAAAAGCTACAAAAAAATAAGAAAATCGGAAAATATTATGACAGCTAAAAAAGAAGAAAGGTTGCTATAATTTTGTACACAGTGTTTTTTCATAGTCTCAAAGTAATAGATGACATGTAAGCTTTTTATACACTTGCAACATTGTGGCAACACTGATGCAGATGAATATGCTATAATACAGATGAACATGTATGTCTTCACTATAATCTAGAAGTGAATATCTTCAGCATTTTAGTCTTTTCTCTCTATCTCACAAACAATAATTTTATATGTAGCATCTTTTTTTGCAGAAATCAAATGCAGTAACATGTAAATCAACCATAAGAATCCTTCGTTACTCAAGACATTTCTTAAACTCATAATAAATAATCAGCGTGTATATGACCTTGAAAAGAAGATATGTTAGTATTGCACTAACGTTTGATAAATTTGACTGAGAAGAAGATACGTCACCCTTCGGAGGGACATTCGATCGCTAGTAAACGTAGCCATAGTGCCAGACAGTGTTCAAGTGAGTTCGCATAGGTCTTTTCGCCGTTGTCGTTCACAGCAGTTGGGTGTATCACTGAGCTCTGTTAATCGGATTTTGAATAACGAGCTTCAGCTGCATCCACAAATGATTCAGTTGACACGAGAATTGAATTAATCAGGCAAGTAATTGATGAAATCGGCAGAGATGTGCGCGAACGTGATCAATTTTGAGGATAGCATATCGCATGCAAGGGTCATCTTAAAGCTTCATCCCAGAGGGATTAATAACAACATTTGCCCCCCGTAATTCGTAACTTTTTAGAAACAATTTTATAGCGTATTCCACATAAAAATCTTTCAGGCTTGTACCTTCTAGAGCTTTTTTTTCTAAATAGCTCACACTCAAAGGGTTTTGCATTCCTTTACAACATATGCCAAAGACACAGTGTGCGCATTAGGAAAAAAGTTGAGATTTGGAAAGAAGGTGTCGATGCACATTGGTTTCGAATTTTTAAACATTGCAATAACAGGGAAAACAAAGTGTCGTAAAGCATTCTACAATCGCGAAGTAAGTCTAAAGAACGAACATCTGAAGTTCAAGTGCGAAAAAAGTAAGGTTCAAAAATAAATTGATTGGGATTCCTAGAAGAGCGAATATAACTGTTAAACTGTTTAAGGAGAGAAAGGCAAGTGACTAGAGCGTGAAAAATGGTTTAATAATAAAGATTAGTGAAATTCTTAATCTGATAATAATTAATCAGCATTTCATGACTTTGAACAAAGGACGTTAGTACAATCGTTCAATAATTTGAGAGATAAGAAGATTCGCTTTTCGGGGATCGGATAAGCAAATGTTGTTTTCTCGGAAAGAGCTCAAAAGAATAGGAAATAGGGAAAAGCTTACGCACCTCCTTAGATTTATACCATAAAATCATAAACGCACTAAAGAACTGAGGGAACAATGGCACTTTTAGATAAACTGCAATTTGCAGTGATCTATCTTAAAATCTTGATAGTAGGCATTCCTGGAAGACTAATCGAAACATTTCTATATACCTACAATCAGATGATCATCATTTGCTATAGTTTAAGTGCTTCAAGGGAGTCAACTTGTAAATATCAAATATATGCAGGTGATGAACACCACATCCGTTATTCTAATGAATATAAGATACAAACAAATAATGTGCCACAATTTCATAATTAATGAGTTGATAAAGAAATAAATATTAAAACATTATTGACAGCCCTTTGGTGAGGAGAATGCATTCGAAAAAGCTAAATACGATCATAAGGATCATTCCAAGGATGACCATTAGGGGCAAAGCATTTGGAATTATTTTGAATTTATTTAATACGATTTGTATGAATTTCGACAGAGGGAATCTATATTTGAAAAGCATATTCAAGATGAACATAGCAATTGTGCAAATGTAGAGTAACATAGGGATCATTAAATCCCTTTGCCCACTGTTTTATGAAACCAAGCAGAGAACCTGCTTTACTGACAATAAAATTAATGTGATGCGTAAATTCAAAGATCGAACAGAAATGAACACATAAATTCTTAAAAGTAAAGACGCGCCCGAGTTTTTTTGCACCAAAATGTAAAACTATCAATATCAGCCTGTAAATGTATACGATCATGGGTGAGCTTTATTATCTTGAAAATCTGTATGTCATCTGCAAAAATGAGAATCTCAATTGAGCGCAAATATAAAGTTACTTCGTTGTTTATAGACAGGATGAACATAAAAAGGCCAAGACGGCTTCCCTAGCAAACAAAGATTAAGAAAGAAAAGGTTATGAAGTTTTGGTGAGAATATCCCGTTGACAAGAGCATTCAGTCAGTAAATACTTCTTACATCGGCGTTGGGTTCTAAAATCTTTAAGTCTCGACATCATGCTATGAATTATCGGGAATCAGCTACAGCTATTTGTAAATTTCAAAATATCACTAAAACAACGAATGAAATGAACTATTGCGACGGTGTTAGAGCGATGTAAATGTTTCTGTTATAAATCTATCAAAGCTCTTTTTTATTCATAAATCTCTTGAAACATTTAGAAATCTAGAAAACACGTGTTACTCGAAAAAATGCTTTAAAAAACTGCAACAGGTCATTATGTGTCTTTAAATTAAAGAAGGCCTCGTTCGTTTCCTCTTAAGTACTGCGTTAACATTGAATGCAATTTTTTGTATATGTCCATGAAAATATCTATAGTAAGGAATGTTGGGTGGATGCAATATTGCTGGGTTACTGACAAAAACTTGTGAAAATGCCACAATGAAACATAGAGAATTTAATTTAAGTTTTATAACGACGAATGGGAAAAAGTTAATTGAGGGCTTTCGACACACTTAATCTAGGGTTTAAACAATGCGTCGAATTTAATCACAAAATTTTATGAATACATTTATTTGACCATATTATAAAAATCGATCGGAATACTCCATTTAACTTTCCTCCAATTTAAATTAAATTTTCTATTAATACTGCCAATTCATATTTGACAATAGTTAGATATAATAATAATCGTATCTCGTATCGTATTTCTTTCGTAACATTATTTTATGAATTAAATAAAAATATCTGTCTAAATCTATCTGCTCCATTTAATTTTATCAGATATGAATTCCTACGCTATACGCTCCGCTGTCAAAGAGTTATTTTCTTCCTCTGTTACCTATACGGCAAACATATTTACATATATATGTATGTATATGTATGTATGTATGTATAAACATAGTTCTTTTTTGACAATATACATCTATTTTCTTATGATATCCTAAACGTTCATTTCAATGGAGGGATAATAAACAAACACGTTTTTACTTTTCCTATTGGTCCAAGTTTGTCGACTAGTTTGTCCAGCATTTTTTTTTTGTTCAAACTTCAAAGCGTACATTCATGAGCAATACTTTTATAAACCAGTCCAATAGTTATTGATAAGATAAAAAAGCCAAGAATGCCTTGGACTAGTTGAATCAGTTTCGTCTCTATATTAAATATGCAAGTCTAATGTAATAGAGTTTTTCATATTTTCTGCGAAACATGTAACGCATCAGTGGGAAATCATTGCCAGATTTATTATATAGTATTTTCCTGTATGTGAAGTATTACAATAAAGAAATATAGTATTGCGATCTTATTTCTGTTGTAATGCAGCTGCATTAATAACAATGTCACCAATTAACCGTGTTTCCCAATTCAAGTAAAGACTCATAGCACGAACAGTTTTCGATCTCTCTACTTCCAAAACTTGTGCAACCTGATTTGATGTTATGATACTTAAGATATTCACCGGATAATTTTTATACAATTACATTTAATAAGACAGATAGACACATAGATAGATAGATAGATAGATAGATAGATAGATAGATAGATAGATAGATAGATAGATAGATAGATAGATAGATAGATAGATAGATAGATAGATAGATAGATAGATAGATAGATAGATAGATAGATAGATAGATAGATAGATAGATAGATAGATAGATAGATAGATAGATAGATAGATAGATAGATAGATAGATAGATAGATAGATAGATAGATAGATAGATAGATAGATAGATAGATAGATAGATAGATAGATAGATAGATAGATAGATAGATAGATAGATAGATAGATAGATAGATAGATAGATAGATAGATAGATAGATAGATAGATAGATAGATAGATAGATAGATAGATAGATAGATAGATAGATAGATAGATAGATAGATAGATAGATAGATAGATAGATAGATAGATAGATAGATAGATAGATAGATAGATAGATAGATAGATAGATAGATAGATAGATAGATAGATAGATAGATAGATAGATAGATAGATAGATAGATAGATAGATAGATAGATAGATAGATAGATAGATAGATAGATAGATAGATAGATAGATAGATAGATAGATAGATAGATAGATAGATAGATAGATAGATAGATAGATAGATAGATAGATAGATAGATAGATAGATAGATAGATAGATAGATAGATAGATAGATAGATAGATAGATAGATAGATAGATAGATAGATAGATAGATAGATAGATAGATAATTTTAATTTTTTAATTTTAAAATTTATTCAGATTTCATAAAGACTTAACAATTTTCAATAAGTTCCTGCGAAGCCTATAGGCTTGTCTGCAGAAGATTGTGTTTCACAAAAATTAATAATTTTAAGTAAGCTTTAAAGTGATAGATTTTAGATATACATATACATATATTACTAATTTGAATTTAGAAGGAAACTTTTAATATTTTTTTTTCTAGTCTTGAAATTTTCAATGTTTAATAACTCTCGAGGTAATTCGTTGACTGTTGAAGGGACGCTGTATTGAAGTTGTCTTCTGCCATACGTATTATAGTGACTGGGCAACTGTAGCATACCTTGGGCACGTCGTCTGGTGCTTATCGCATGGGCCACTGGTCGAATAAAACGGCTATCATCAGAGTACTCTAGTATTAGCGACATCTTGAAAATTTGATCTACTTGAAGAACTTTAAACTTGCATTCGTTGTGACTCGAAAATCCATGATTTATTTGTTTCAGTGCTGAGTTTTGAAGAGTTTGAAGTTTATTTATGTGCGTTTTTGCGGCGTTGCCCCAAGCAAGTATACCATACCGTAATTAAGACTCCACTAGGGCATAATAGACTTGTCTTAAAACATGTGTTGAGGCATGGTAACGCAAATGGGCTAGTGCATATAGAGCTTTCTTTAGATCCATTCTAAGTTTGTCTATATGTTTGTCCCACAAAAAATGGCAGTCGATTATAACTCCAAGATATTTGTAGCTTTTTACTAATTCAATAGTCTTGTTTGCTGCATTAGGACATGCATTGTTAGTCATATATGAGCCGCTTGTTTTGAAAGTTTCATAAGTCACTTTTTTTTAAAGTCGAGATATTTAAGATATTTGTTATACCGTTAATTACCAATACTTCTCTCGAAGAAATCTCAATAATTCTCAACTTATTGAGTGCAAATTTTTTAAAAATGAAAAGATACCGTTCAATTGTATTTAGCGTTGCCATTAACTCGATTTTTTTGAAAAAGTGACTTATGCCACTTTCAAAATAAACGGCTCATATATTCTCCTCTGACTGGATTTAAATTGTAGGTTTCGGAAATGCATCATTTTGGTTTTTGATGCGTTGATCACCAATCCGTTGTCGTGGCACCATTTTACTGCAGCATTAAACTCATCTTGTAATATTTCCGTTGCTGTATCCAAAGACCTGTGGCGGACCACAATCGCTGTATCATCAGCAAAGGCAAACGGAATACTACGTTTAAAAACGCGAATAAGCTCGTTCGTGTAGAGGATGAATAAAATCGGTCCTAGCTTTGAACCCTGAGGAACTCCATATTGAACACCCTTTTTCTCACTCATAACGTTCTTAATTTTTACACAAAACAGCCTGTTGTGCAGGTAATCCCTTAGCCAATCAGCCATTAAACCTCGTATGCCTATTCGCCCAAGCGCTCTCAGTAAGTTAGAATGGTTGAGAGTATCGAAAGCTTTACTGAAATCCATAAACAGGACAAGGATATGATGGCTTTTATTTAAACTTTCGTTGATACAATTGGTGAATTCACCAAGCAGTTTGCTTGTATTTTTGTTTTTTTGAAAACCATATTGGCTTTTATGTAAAAGAGAGTTTTTGTCAATAAAACTCTGTAGCCTTTTTGAAATAACCTCTTCTAGAAACTTTTCTACTACTGGAAGTATGGAAATCGGTCTATAATTGCTTAGTTGATTTTTAACTCCACTCTTATAGATTGGTCTCACCAATACAGTTTTTAACATCAATGGAATTTTAGACTGTGCCAAGCTCATAGTTTACATAGTATGGGAGCAAAAATTTCTATATGTCTTCTCATATCAGCTGCTCTAATTTCATCAATTCCTGGTGATTTATCTTCGCTGAGAGAGCTTATAATTTTGCGTATCTCCTGTATATTTGTAGCATAAGCAAATATTGAGTTTTTTAGTAAAGCATTTTCATGATTCGATGTAGTATAGCTACAGTGATAAATAATTTGAGATGTCTGGGTTGAGAAAAATTCCGCACATTCGTTGCACAGTGCTTTGATTTCGATTTGATTTTGAGTTGAGAAATTTTTTAACATTGTTTTGTCAATATTTGCCTTATTTCTTCCTACAATTTCATTTATTAATGCCCATGTCTTTCTAGGATCGTTCTTAAATTTAACGAATTGGTTCTTATAGAAGTTGTTCTTTTGAGCAGCTATAATTTTATTAAGTTTATTTCGGAAGATTTTATATTCCATTTCGTAGCTTCTGTTCATTCTATTACTTTTCCATCTTCTATATAATTCGTCTCTTTTTTTGCATTCGGCGATGAGGCATGGGGTTATCCAAGGACTATTTTGTCTTTTGTTATGTGTAGTTTTCATGTATGTTGACTTTTTATAAATTTCATCTAATTTGCAAACCAGTTTATTGTAGAGCGTATCAGGATCTTCTTCGTTAATAACTTCCTCCCAAGTTTCTTCACAAATTAGTTCATTTACTCTGGTGCTCCGTATATAAGTAGAACTGACTTTGTTGCTATCTGATGTTTGAAAAGAGTCTGCGGAGAATAAAGTTGGATAATGATCGGTGATATCACACTCAATCACATCTGAGTTAATTTGTTTGTCCATTCTGCTTACAAGGATATGATCTATTACTGATTTCGTTCCCTTATTAAGATCTATCCTTGTGTATTCAGTAATGACATTTATCAGCCTCAATGATGCCAACATCTCCAGATAGTCTTTAACATAGTTTGATTCTGTATCACAAATATTAATGTTCATATCTCCCATCACAATCATTTCTTCCCATAATTCCTATATTATTTCTAAATTCCTCTATAAATGCTTTTTTACTGAATCCTGGCGGTCTATAAACTCCAACAACGTAAGTTATAATATTTTTCTCCGTGTAGCAAATTTTTATGTTTTCGTATGATGTAGTTTGCGAGGGTATTCGTCTGTGGCCTAAATTATTCCTAATAAACATCATGATTCCACCACCTCTCTGAGTAATCCTATTTAAAATTTCAAGCTCGAAACCATCTATTTTATAAAAATCATTTTCTTCATCATCTATATTTGTTTCCACTAAAATAATTATTTTCAATGCACTTAAGAAGTGGCTTATATTTAAGCAAAAGTTATTCTAGTGTAATCGCAAAGATCTTATGTTAAAGCATAAGCAAGAACAATTTTCATAATTTTTGAATTGACTAAGATTTATGTCATTAAAACCACGTAATACCCTACAATTTGAGTTGACAATTAATTCATTATTATTGTTTCTATTTGTGTAATCCATTTTTGATAGAATAGTTTTGCATTTCTTAGTATATATATTTATATTCACACCGTGTATTGTTATGTGCGTGTTATTGTGTTGATGTCATTAGCGGTGTTTATAATAATAGGTTGTGTGCTCTCAATTTGACGTGCCAATATTCTTCCTGAGCTCTCCCAAACAAATCTCCAATTTTCTTGTTTCGCTTTCTCTTTCTTCATCCACAATAATTGTTTATTATGTCTTGTCAACTGATTGTTTATATATACGGTGGTATCATGTGATGACGATGGAGCTGAAGCTGAAGTTGAACCCCAGGTAAAATCTTTGTTGGTATTTTGCAACACTGCACTCAGTCTGATGGGACGAGTGATTCGTGCTTGTTTTACAAATTGTGTCAAATTGTGTCTTGCACATATTTGGCGTTGGCTGTTACCGCATTTCTGCAGAATTGACACTTCCACGCATCTTTCTTAGGTTTCCCCATGGTTCTCCAAGATCTTTCGGAGATTGCGGTTGCAAATCGTACATGTTACAAACTCACCTTCGTATGGAAGTTTTTCTCTACATTGACCACACACATTCATATTGAGAGTGTTATGAGATATTAAGGAAAATTTAAATTCTTATCAGAGAAAAAAAAAAACCACTAATATTAGGATCGCTTGAAAAACACGTCTAATCACTTTAAGCTCACAATAGAATGAATGATAGACAGATTGATAGATAGATAGATAGATAGATAGATAGATAGATAGATAGATAGACAGATAGATAGATAGATAGATAGATAGATAGATAGATAGATAGATAGATAGATAGATAGATAGATAGATAGATAGATAGATAGATAGATAGATAGATAGATAGATAGATAGATAGATAGATAGATAGATAGATAGATAGATAGATAGATAGATAGATAGATAGATAGATAGATAGATAGATAGATAGATAGATAGATAGATAGATAGATAGATAGATAGATAGATAGATAGATAGATAGATAGATAGATAGATAGATAGATAGATAGATAGATAGATAGATAGATAGATAGATAGATAGATAGATAGATAGATAGATAGATAGATAGATAGATAGATAGATAGATAGATAGATAGATAGATAGATAGATAGATAGATAGATAGATAGATAGATAGATAGATAGATAGATAGATAGATAGATAGATAGATAGATAGATAGATAGATAGATAGATAGATAGATAGATAGATAGATAGATAGATAGATAGATAGATAGATAGATAGATAGATAGATAGATAGATAGATAGATAGATAGATAGATAGATAGATAGATAGATAGATAGATAGATAGATAGATAGATAGATAGATAGATAGATAGATAGATAGATAGATAGATAGATAGATAGATAGATAGATAGATAGATAGATAACAATAACTACCTATGGGAAAATTAACAATGAGGGAAAGGAACAATACAATACAACAATACAATACATAATTAGTTTCATTAAAAATTGGATGAAAATATTGAGAATAACTTTAAAATTGTCATGTACAAACATATATTTAAATATTTCATTTTAATTCGTTTAATTTAGTTGTATTTGGGGATTTCTAAAATTGTGTAAGTTTTGTTCTTGTTTTTATTTTCAATAATAAATTTAAAAAAAAATATTAAAAGTAAAACAACCAAACGAAAATACGCGTAAGGTTGATCTGGATAGAAAGATTAAAGTTATCCAATACTTTGAAGTTTAATATGTGTTTCTATTTCTATGACCCATGGCCAAAATATTTTTAATTCGATAAAACAGATACCAATAGAGGGCTTGGATGAACTACGCTTTGTTTCAAGACTGGCTAACTTTTTTTGAAAAGAAATATTGAACACAAAAGGTTCTTCTGTTTTGCAGACAATGCGCCGCCTTATGTTGTGACTGAATTTAAAAAAAAGCTAATATTTGTTCATACAAGTTCAATTTCGCATTTTTATCCTCTTTATCAAGCCCGATTGCAAAAAATTCCTTACACAGCATTTGATCTTGTGTATAGACGAAGTCGATATCATATCAGAGCCAAACTTAATGTCAGGACCAAAAAGGCAAGTGAAGACGTTAACCCAAC
Organism: Eupeodes latifasciatus; assembly: GCA_920104205.1. NCBI lineage: Eukaryota > Metazoa > Arthropoda > Insecta > Diptera > Syrphidae > Eupeodes > Eupeodes latifasciatus. Next base: position 81,598,669 of record OV049925.1, read on the forward strand.
AATTTCCAATGGTTTAAAAAAAAAATGTGAGTTTTTCATTGCATAGTAGAATCAAGTTGTTGCTGAGGAGATAAACCCCAGCCTTCAAAACCAGATGATTTTTTGAATGTGGACGATAATGTTGCGACATCTAACGACTGGGTGGGACGTTGGTATAATCGTGTTCATAGTAGGGCATTTTCGACACTAAATCAAGTTTTCCAAAAACAAGAACAAATATGATTAATTTTATCTTTTGTTATAGCAAAATGCTTTATTTAAATTGTGCAATCAATAAAAAACATTGAAATTATGAGATGTCAACATAAAATAATATAATCCATACTCAATAAATGTTGAAGGTTTTTAGTAAAAGTAAACGTTTTTTAAACGTTAAACTAAACTTTAAAAAAAATCATTGAACATTGTATTGGCTCATATCGACGTTTTTAAAACGAATAAGGTTTGAATATCTTGATGATCCAACTGGGTGTTCTGGCAATGGTAGCTTGAATTTAATATTACTTCTGAAAACATAAGATATATCTTCAAAAATCGGCTTATAAAACTGCCAACTCATTGATTTTTTTCGGAAAAGTCAAGATAAAAATGAAATTTGATTTATTTTAAAATCGAATTATAGGGTTTTTCAATAAGAGAGGGTAGATGTCGTGGCGTTTGCTGTTTGGCACGTAACACCGCGCCTGCCGTCCTGCTGGAACCACATGTCGTCTAGGTCCATATGGTTCAATTTGGGTCATAAGAAATAAGTTATCATCGTTATGTAGCACTCTCTGTTGACGGTGACCGCCTCACTAACGTCGTTTTTAAAAAAGTTCGGACCAATTACTCCGCCCAAAATCCACACCAAACGGTAAGTTTCTGAGGATGCATTATCACCTGGTGAACTTCTTGTTAACACAGCCATTCATCAAAAATGCGCCTCGTCAGTAAAGATGATTTTTCGGCCAAAATTTGCGTCCTCTTCCAAACGATTCGAAGCCCAGTCAGCGAACAAACGGAGTTGTCTATGATCATGAGCTTTAAGCTCCTGGGTCAGTTGGATCTTGTACGGGTGTAGGCCCAAGTCCCGACGCAAAATTTGGCAAGTTGAAGTCTGCGCAGGGCCGGACAAAGCATATGTGCAAGATGTGCAAATGCACAGGGCGCAGAATTCTGGGGGCGCATTACCAGGAGCAAGAAAATGTAATCTGATATTCCGCAAACAAATATGTACTACTATTTGCCATTTTTTTAACCACAAACATTCTTAAAATAATCTCAAAAAAACATCCATCACAACAGTTATCTCTTGCGCACTAACTAACATCACTTTCATTGTTGCATTCAATGAAAATTTAACTCAAGCTATCGCAGAACTAAAAATCCTACCTACCTCATTTCCAAATATTTCAACCTGTTCGTACAAGAGAAAAAAAGAAAAAATCTCAACACAAAAAAGTTCCATGCAAGAGAAAAAAAGAAAAAATCTCAACCCAAACAAATTTCCATGCAAACTCATATGTGCAAGATTTATTTCATGCACACCGAGTCCCAAAATTAACATAGAGAGTATGACGAAGCAAAATACTTATTCATATTGAATCGTATGGGCTAGAACGTGCAGGTTTTGTATCACACACCGTACCCACGGTTGCCAGTTTGGTCTTTTAAGACCAAATTTGGTCATTATTTTCTCACTTGGTCGCATGGTCATTTTTTATTCCATTTGGTCCCTTTTTTAAGAAATTGAAAAAAAAAAATAACTCGACTCTATTCCTCTTATTATCTCAAAAATATAATACATACCTAAAGAATTTTGGGAAAAATTCAATTATCATAAAAACGCTTAAAATAAATATTGTTTTCAAAATTTAAGTTAGTTCGTTTATAACTTGATGTTACTTCCTCACAGCTCAGCTGCTGCTCAGAGGAATTTTTTGAATTAACTTTGATAAAAACGAAAGGCATACTTAATTTACCATTAATAATGTAATGCTGGCCAAAGAGCGTCAAGATGACAAAAATAACCATAGCGTTTGGTCTGCAAAAACATTTGAATTAATTTTATATGAATTTTATTTAGCGATAGTATTCGATCTCCTGACTTATTCGATCTCCTGACATAATGTTAACATATTGTGATCTGAAAAAAAAATGAGGCTGGGGTGCGTCCCACACTGATAACTTCACATCCCGTCTGCCGATTTGTCTTGCTTAAAAGGTTTGTAGGCTTTCGTGATTTGCTAGTTGTTAGTTGAATTATTCTAAAAAAAAAATAAAAATTACCAACGATGTTTTGAGTATGATGAAATAGTTTGATTTCAATATCTGTTCTTGTTAACGAGATTTTTAGTCGAAAACCAATTTTTACCAAATTTTCGTAGCGTTTGCGTACTATTTTTTGTAGGTTTTAATTTTTTATGAAAAAAACTGACTGTTGGATTTTTATGCACAATTTACGGAATGTCGGAAACAGTATTTTCTGTGAGATAAAATTAGCTTAAAGCCAATATTTTTTTAATTTTTGAAGAAATACTTGAGTCGAAAGTAAATGTTTACCAAGCTTTACTATTGTTTTTTTAAGGTTTTATTTTTTGTAAAAAAATGTCAATTCGGTTTATTTTACCAGATGTCAAAAACGTTATTCTTCCCGAACGTACGTACACATGCACGCAGAGTCATCTCCTTAAAAATCTTTTATTTAGACTCTAGGAACCTTGAAACGTCGAGAAATGTCAAAATTTTCAATTCTAGAAATCGGACCGATTACAATAACTTTCTATGGGAAGTTAAAAGCCATTGCGTACAAAAATTATTTTGGTCCTTTTTTGGTACGATTGGTCATTTTCATTTTCAGCTTTGGTCATGCAATTTTTTTTCAAGTGGCAACCGTGACCGTACCTGAATGTGAGTTCTCTTCTCATCTACAAAAAAAACAACAACAAAAATATATGAAGTGTATTTAATTTGTAGTAGAAGGTAGCACAGCAACCTATACTATACCTGCTCTCTTTTTTCGGAGACATTTTTTTTGTTGTTTTCTTTGTAGATGAGAACTCACATACAGGGTACGGTGCGTGATACAAAACCTGCACGTTCTAGCCCATACGATTCAATATGAAGTAAGTATTTTGCTTCGTCATACTCTCTATGTTAATTTTGGGACTCGGTGTGCATGAAATAAATCTTGCACATATTATCTGTGTATATGAAAACTATAGTTACGGTGACCATATTTTTCGAGACAAAATAATGAACAGTACCCAAAAAATGAAAAATGTTGACCAGTTTTCAAGATTTTTTTTTATTTAATTGAGTAACAGTAAATAGTACTTTTCGAAAGAATAATTTTTTTAATTAATTCTGGCTTTCCTTTTAAATAATTCTTAAATTGGATGCAATTTAATTCATAATTCCATTTGCAAATTAAAATGGACCTGATTGTTTTAATTTTCATATTGTTTTTTTCGTTTGTCCATACATTGTATAAAATAGAGAAAACTCTCTCTGTAGAGGCATTAGACCCAGACTCTACGATTTTTGAAATGTTTTCATACTGTATCATTTTTTATTGAAAAACTTGAAAATTTCAACCCACCTATCTCCAGCACTTATTTGGCTCTCCTTCTATGCAACAATTTTTTCTGAAGAAACGTAATATTTTACACATGACAACTCGTCGAAAACATCAGTGTCATTAACTGAAATATTGCTTCTCTTTTTCAAAATATACATTAAACTTAACTCCACTTTGTCCCAGGAAGGGGTGTAATTCTTACTCTTCATTTATTTTTGGAGTGAAAGATTTTTCAACAATGCAATAATTCCAACAGTCGGAGTGCATTCTCAAAATTACTTTTGGAAAATGCCATAACTAGTCCAAATGCAAAAAAGATGAGTTTCATTCACATTCACTGAAAGTTTTTATTACCATTGTCATGGTCAGTAAAACTTAATGGTAAAATTAATTTCTAGTGATGAGTCATCCTGTGCGCAAGTGTAGAGAATTAGTTTAACTTGTATAATATGATCTGATTTTTGTGATTGTGAGAGTAGGAATTGTTCCGAAAAAGAAATACTACGAATTATGATGTAAGGGAACGTTTTCATTAAACATTTAATGGTTTTCATGCTTAGACCTTCCTTAAAGAAAAAAAATCATAAAACAATGAACAAATAATGAGCAATTTCTAAATAAATGAACATTTTTATGTTTTCCGACACACAATAATTCATAATGAACACTTTCTTCAAATAATGAACTGTTCATTATAATAATGAACGGATGGTCACCGTAACTATAGTACTCTCATGGGAAGAATTTTTTTGGTGAAGCTGATGCCGTCGTTGGCAGTAGAATCGAAATTGGAGAGATCTCGGGGGAAAGAGAGAAAAATATTATTTCCATTCCCATAAGCAGCCAGCAGAATAAGGAGCTCAGTTAATTTAGCAACCAAAAAGTCGACACAATTTCCTTCATTATATTTGAGTTTATCCTTGTATATGTTTTCATATACTAAACTTCCATATGACGGGCGATGAATTTGTTTTTGTAATTTCTTTATATCAATGCATTTTTATATGAAAAACGTCAATGGCTCAATATTGTGTCTAATAAGGGGATGAATGAAGTTTTTGTATGCTTACATCAGCTGTTCAGGATTTTGTACGGATTTTTGTTTTTATTTACATTCATAAGTCTGTTTCTCCTTGCGTACGATCTTTGTATAGGAAAAATGGTTTGTATTATGTATACAAAGCTACGATGGGATTTTTGTCGTGCAGATCTTTATGATGAAGAAGAATATGAAGGTAGTTATACGTTTGGTTATAGTTATGTATATTTTGGCTGGTGGGTAGGTATTTTGCTTTTATTTGGCATTAAGTTTTTCTTCAATAGTTGAAGATTAGATTTGTTTGAGCTTTAAAGATTTTTTTTTGGTAGATAGATATCAATTGGTAGGTGATTTTTTTTCAGGTTGTATGTGGGTTTGATTTTAAATTCAAATTTTAAATATAAAAGGTATTGGTAGGTAGGCAGGTATTTCATGAAATACCATAGGGAATTCATGGTAGTATCAGGACACTGATAATATCCGTACACTTTGCACTTTGTTTGAGATTAGTTGATAGGTATGTAAGTACAGTATTTATAAATATGTACCTACATAGTTTAAAATACAAAGAAAAATGCATTCTTTATGTTGGTCCAGATAATTTAAATAGTTTGATAATTGAAATTTGTGTCTTTTATTTATGTTCCAATCCTACTTTTATTGTATCCCTTATAATAAATAAGTGTTAACTATACACCTTAGCGGGCACATTACAGGACATACAAATGTAGTTTATATTTAGGTAGGTAGGTACCTATGTACCTATATACGTTGTTTGTTGTTGTAGGTACCTTTAATACAATTTTGTCAGCTCGTCTATTTTAAGATGTGTGACTTTTAGGAAAATCCAATTGAAAGTTTTTTTAACTTATTAACTATTAGCACAGATAAGGAACTATATAAACTTAACTATAGTTTCTTATCTGTGCTATTAGTAAGTATAGTTTCTTAAATGTAGTGTCGAAGTAGGTATTTTTTGTATTGATTTGAAATTTTCTTTTATACGATTTCGAAGTTTTTTTGTGCCACTCACCAACCAATAATTTGTTAACATTAAACGCAAAATTATGCCAATGATAATTACTCATTTTATTTCACAACCTTGGTGTTATAACCTTGTTAAGATGAAGGATTCTTCAGATATTTAAAGTCAATTTAAGACTTAATTTCACAATTTAGAAAATCATGGTCTGAAATTATTTTTTTTACTTGCGTCATATTATGTAGGTAGGCAAGTTTTGCATTCGTAAATAATTTCGAACTCAAGATTTTAATCAAAAATGGCATTTCGATGATAGAGAAGTGGAAGTGGGTCCCCTGATTCCGTCTCAACCAAGAATAGGTGTAAAATTCCTACACGAAATCGCAATTCACCTGCTTTTGTCTTATCATCTTTGTATAGAAAGACTACCGTTTTGCGTAAACCTTTGTATATGAAAAATTTTTCATATACAAAGATGTAACCAAAAAATATAACCACACCAAAATACAAACACAAAGGTCGCATTCAGAAAGCTAGTGGCTACGTAGTCAAGGGATTCTGATTGGCTTAATCCAACTACAAAAGTAGTTGAAATTTCCCCTTCGAACGTAGTGTAAAATTTTCGGCTACAAAGTTAGTGCACACTGGTTTTGACGTTTCACAATCAGCTGCTCGGTAAGGACACAAGAATTCAAAATGAAATGAATCTTTCGGTATTTAAATACAAATATAAATCAATCATATTATGTCTTCTATTTGGTTTTATTGAATTTAAAAAGAAAAAAAAAACTATTTAAAGTTCTGAAAACACAAATATTTCTTATTTTATATATTTGTATTTGTCATTAATATGACAGTTCCGGATTGACTAGCTTTGTAATGCAATTTTGCATTCACAAAGCTAGTTGAATTTTGACTACGTAGCCACTAGATTTATGAATGCGCCCAAAGAAACAAATGTGTTTTCCTCCTCACTCAGACTTTCGTTAATTCTCTATAGTCTTTCTCTATTTCAAATTATAATATTTTTAGGGCGGCATAATTTGAAGGGCGGCAAAATTTATGAAATGCTTAACACTTGAAAGCGTTTCTACATTTAAACATACCTTAATGAAAGGCACAAATATATCTTCGGTTTAAAGTTTCGGAACGCATCCAAAATCATAAATTCTGTTTGCCAATTTAAAAATTCAATCTAGAAAATCTACGTTAAATTTGAAATTGCGAAAACAAACAAAACAGAACTGTAAGATAGAAAAATCTCACCTCATCTCTTTGGTTTTGTATTTGCAGGGATCAGTAATACTGATGATGCAGACTTTAAAAATTCTAGAAATGTTTATAGTGATAAAACAAGGTATTGTTTCAAAAGTTTATTTCAACGTACGCAAAAATGGAGCGATTCAGCTCCGTGAGTGGTAGATTTATTTAGAAACTAAAGGCTCTGTATTTTGTATTCCATGCTTATTATTTGGTAGAAGTGGTGAAATGAATGCTTTTACTGACGAAGGATTCCGTGACTGGAAAAAAAACAAAGGCACGCATCGAAGAACATGAAAATTCTGACTTTCACAAAACTAAATTTAGTCATTTTAAAGCTTGAGCAGTAGTTCACGGGCGTGTTGATCAAAATCTAATAAAACAACTCGATGAAGATATAATGGAAACAAATTTTTTACCGAGCAATTGCAATTATTAAATCACTAGCAATAAGAAGCCTGCCATTTCGAGGAAATTTAGAACGAATAGGAGATCCTCATAATGGGAATTTTTTAGGAACAGTATGACTCTTTGCTAAATTTGTTCCATTTTTATCTGAACATTTAAAATTGTATGCACACCCTGGTGTTTATCGTGTTTATCTTAAACAATCTATGAAGAAATTATACTGTTGATTCAAAATAAAGTACTACAACAAATTTCTAGTGAAGTGCAATCTGCTAAGTATTTTGGTATAATTGTAGATTCTACGCCTGATTTAGCACATGTCGATCAGCTTACTATAATTATACGATATGCATGTACGTGATAACGGTGAAATTGTTAAAAGGTTTCTAGAATTTCTACCAAATATCGGCCATAAAGCTAAACATATTAAGGATGTATTGTTAAAATCTCTAGAAATACTTTACAAGAACTATACAATTTCTTTACTATATCTGCTTATCGTTGGGAAATCTTGGTGCAGCGTAAAAATTTAAGAATTAGGAGTCTTTCTCAAACTCGTTGGTCTGCTCGACATGATGCATGTTACGCATTAGAAAAAGAGTGGTCTGCAATAATTGATGCACTGGAATTTATTGCAGAAAGCAGAGATGAGAAACCGACTACGCGATCTGAAGCTACGAGATTGCAACGAAAATTACAACATTTAGAAAGAGCAATCCTAGTCGTTGTCTGGAATGTAATTTTAGGTCGTTTAAATGCTGCTAGTAAGAAGCTTCAAGAATCTCAAGCTGATTTATCATCCGTTGTGCAGATCTATAGACATGAGAGACAGACAATTTTCTGAATATGAAGAAAAAGCTAAAGCACTGTCTGGAGTTCAGGATTATTGTCGTTATGATACTCGTCGCACCAGAAAAATGCAGCCAGATGACTCACGGGTAAATGAAAGACCACCTTTTTCTGGACCAGAAAATTTTCGCACAAATGTTTATTACTCTATTTTAGACACTCTTAGTCTACAATTAGCCGGGTGTAAAAGTGCATATGAAACACTTTACCAATACTTCAATTTTTTTCGACAATTCACATTAATTGTAGATACAAACGAGTTGAAAAATCTTGCCAATAAATTAGTCAATAAGTATCCTGACTATTTGGAAGAGACGTTAGACAATGAATGTATTAATTTCCATTATCAATTCAAAGATTCCTTAGCAAAAATAGAAGATGCCATGTATTGCATTCCCGGAGTCTTCTAGATGTTTATCCAAATTTGAATTTTTTTTAACTGATTAATATAAAAAAAAAATATGTATTATTTGTCTATCTAAGGATTATAACTTATTAATCTTTCATGTTAACTAATTATATTTATAAATTATACTTCAATAAAAAAAAGTTATTTAAAAAAAAATATTGAATACAAATTTATGAAATAAAATTTAACAATAAGGGCGGCGCATCGAACGGGGCCTAGGGCGGCAGCAAGCCTAAATCCGTCACTGCTGCTCGGTGCTCATTTTATGCAGTTAAATTTTTAGATACAATTCAATATTTGTATAACTTTTTTTTCAAGTTCCACAACGAGGTGGGATATTTATACGAAAAAAATTCCAAGTCATACTTTGAAACCCCCTTCTGAGACTAGATGAGAGAGCAGGTTAGATGCATTGAGGCCTTTAAAAACAAATTAAGAAGAAATATATGAAGCCCTTATATTATTTGATTTTACATTTATTTGCTGCCTGCTAATTTGGTTTAATATTTTAGAAAATATAAATTAAACTAGTAAATATTTGCAAAGTCCGTCCGTTAATCTGTCAACTGGCATAACAGTTTTACAAAATACAAAAAACAGTTTGATTTTAATGCGTTCCGATGAAAAATTTAATGAGTAGGTAAGTTCAATTAACCGAGCGTATTGCTAGTTCCCTAGAAATATCAAATATGTTTCCTGTAGCTTCATCATTGCGATCTCAACGGGGAAAAATACTTTATGCTGATGAATGTCCTGAAACTATATTAGACCCGAAACAAAGATTTAAAGTTGATTTTTTTTTTAAATACTTGAAAGGTTTGATACGTATAGTATCAATTTTTCATTTTTAAGTAACATAAGCTAATGTTTAAAAAATAAAAATGTACGTGCTTCATGCCTTAATTTGCAGAATATTTTAACATAAATTAGTTTTAAAGATTTAGATGGAGAAGAATTGTTTCAAGAGTTAACCGTAATATCCCAGCTTGTTACACCACAAAGCTCAAGTTTAGATGTGTTAAATTTTATTTTTAGTTCAAACCTTGAAGATTTTGCTCCGAATTTAGTAATTATTCTTCAAATCTTTAATACAATCCCGGTCACGGTAGCTTCAAGAGAACGTAGTTTTTCTAAACTTTAAATTATTAAAAAATATCTTAGGACAACCATGACTCAAGAGAGATTGGTAGGTTTATCTATAATGTCCATTGAAAAGGAATAATTAAATTCTTTTGACTTTGATGATCTTATTTCTGAATTTGCAAAATGTAAGGCCAGAAAAGTAAGTTTCCAAGTTTAAACGTTTTCCCTCTGCTCATTTCTTCACTGCGTTTTAGTTTATGGTTTAGGCCTACTAGACATACCTCAATAAAAAAAACGCATTGAAAGTCTACCTCCTGGGTAATGTGGGAAAGGCTTATGCTTGTGTATCAGTTTATGCGTGAAAATATAAAAAAGGGGCGCTTTCTACAAATCTTGCACAGGGCGCAAGTTTGGCTGGGGCCGGCCCTGAGTCTGCGAAAGGCCGAGTTCTTGTGCACGGCGAGGAATAGACTACCTCGGGTTCTGCTGTACACTTTCTTGGCCGATCTTGCTACGGGTGTTTGCTGATTGTTTACTCAACCGGTCGTCTCAAATTTGGTCACCAAACGTTGAAGAGTCGACTGTGAAGAGCCAACACGTTTACCGTAAAATTTTGGATTAACGAACACTCATTTTGATAATAAAGTTTTATCATTTAAACGTGCTGTTTAATCGTGTAACTTGCCATGTTGAGTTGGCATAAACAAATGAATAATAAATAAAAGATTTGACAAATGTCACCAAATAAAAATAGCCGCCATGGTGCGCCAAAATCTACCCGCGCTAATTTAATAACCCTATATTTCCCCAACATAATATTTTGCAATATGTCCGTCAAACTTGACCAAAACATAGTAACCAATCTTGAGTTCAATATCGCTTTTAAGTAATAGTCATTTGTGTTTGATTCATCAAAATCAGAGATTTCACCTTCCAGATATGGTCCAGCAGATTAATTCGAATCTGCAAGGCAAGTCTTCTCAATGACTTGAATCAGGGATTTCTATTTTTTTATTAAATTTCTTCGATTTTTGTTATTTTTTTTGTTTTGCAGTATTTTTGTCTTCCTGTTTGCGCTTCAATTCAATGATTTTGTCCTTTTCAGGTGTCTCAGTATGAATTCTGGATTTTTAATTCTATTTATGGATTTAGGTAGAGGAATTGAAAGAACCGGTCTTATATCATCGGTAGTGATTTGAAAGTTTTCTTGTGGAGTTGCTGGTCCAGAAAGAGAAGAAGCTGTAACTATGCAATATTCACATTCTTGACAAGTTAAGCTGTTAAAAGGGTATATTCCTGTGGCTTTGAATTTCTTCCAGAGCCTTTTGAAGAGTTTCATCATTTCATCATTTCATCAATGGGGGAGAGTACGATAACTTTGGCGACAAAGTTTAATGACGGATTTGTATAGAACAGCTAAAACCAAGCATTTTTTACTATGGGAGGGGGGGGTCTATCTCCCCCCGTTTAGGCGGTAGGGGCAATTTAAAAAATATGTACATTAAATGGAAAAAAATAATTAAAAAATAACGGTAATACTTACTATTAAGTATTATACCTTTTTTTAAAGCCAACATTTTTGTCTATTAGCTTGTTTTTAAATCAAGTCAAAACTATGCATAGGTAGGTAGGTAGAAATGGCTGTCCTGCTTCGCGCAGGACACAAATAGCGCTGAATGCGCCGTTTTGATACCATACCTCGTGAGATTCTGAATGGATTTGAAAATGGGCTATTGGTGGTGCACGTTCCGCACGTGCAGTTCTATGTAAAATATAAAATGTAGTTTTATTCTCCTACCCTTCGGCCTATTATCTCATAGTACCATTTAGTGATGGAGAAATAAGGGGGGAGGGGATTAAAGCCACTTTGTGCTATTTAGGTATGAGATCAAATCTTTGATCTTGAATTCTGAGAGTTCCTCAATACCGTTGAAGAATTCCTTACCCAAGTGGAGTGCTCTTTTCCTGGCCAGGGCCGGACAATGGCATAGAAAGTGTGGGACTGTTTCTTTTTCATCCTGGTTCTCACAGCTACGGCAGAAAGAGTTATGTGGTATACCCAATTTTGCCGCATGCTCCCCTACAGGCCAATGCCCTGTGCAGGTAGCGACAATCCTGGCTATGTCATGCCTTGGTTTGGAAATTAAATTGATTGATTTTGGTTTGTTATAGGCGGGCCAGATTTTCCTGGATATAACGCAACTCGTTAAACTCCTCCACCTATGATTTGCTTCTGATGTGTATTTGGTCAGGATATTGCCCTTCACAACTCCAAGAGGAGCATATACTCTCACTGCCAGAGAGTTGTGAAGGGCTGATCCTTGCCTGGCTAGCTCATCTGCCTTCTCATTACCCTCATGGCCCCTATGGCCCGGTATCCAGATAAGAGTGACGCTCATATCCAGTTCCTTTAGGGCCTCTTTACATTGCTGGACCAGTTTAGAGGATGATAAAGCTGAATCAATGGCTTTAATAGCTGCCTGACTGTCTGTTAGTATAGCTACATTTTGGTTCTGACGGATATTTTTAAGGGCTGTACAAGCTTCCCTTATCGCCAACAATTCTGCCTGGAACACGCTGGCGAAATCGGGAAGTCTATAGGTTTTTGAAATCTCAAGAGATTCACAGAAGACACCTGCACCAACACCGCATTCCATCTTCGAACCATCCGTGAAGATAGTTGTGTCAAAGTCTTCCGTCACAACGCCTTCCTCCCAGTCGGTTCTTGACGGGAGCAAGACTCTAAACTTCTTTGAGGTGTCTAGGGTAGGGATGCAGTAATCGGTGGTTGTGGATAGGATGTCTGATGGTATCAGGCTTGTTTGGTTGCAGTGCCCGTAAGATCTAGGTTTCCAACAGCCTATTTCCTTGAGTCTCAAGATACTGCAGGACACCTGATATTTGATAAAGAGGTCAATCGGAAGAAGGCCCAGGATGACGTTGAGTGCATCCGTTGGACAGGACCTGATTGCCCCTGATATCCCTACGCATGCATTTCTCTGCACCTTTGTAAGCTTGTTTACTATGTAGGCTTTGGTGAGAGCGGGCCACCACACAATGGAACCATAGACCAGTATCGGTCTTACAACCGCTGTGTATGTCCATTTTATCATTTTTGACTGGAGGCCCCACTTTTTGCCAAATGTTTTATTGCAGGCGTAGAAGGCGACACACGACTTTCTTACCCGCTCTTCGATGTTAAGCTTCCAGTTTAATTTGGTATCTAGTATTACGCCCAGATATTTAGCACTGGAAGACAATGATAGTGTTTGTCCGTTTAACCGAGGTAGAGTGAAGGGTGGTACCTTGGTTTTGGTGGTGAAAAGCATCAACTCGGTTTTGTTGCTGTTAACACCTAGTCCGCAGCTCGCAGCCCAGGTGCTTACTTTCTTCAAAGCCATATTAGTGATTTCACTGATCACGCTTGGAAATTTTCCTGAAACTAGAATGACCAAATCATCGGCGTACGCAACCACTTTCACTCCGCTGCTCTCGAGTTTCACCAGAATGCTGTTCATGACCAAAAGCCATAGGAGAGGAGACAATACACCTCCTTGAGGTGTTCCTCTGCTGGCATATTTGGTACACGTTGAATATCCTAACTTTGATTGAATCCTTCTATTACTTAGCATGGATATTATCCACCTTCTAATGTAGTTCTCAACACCGAAGTCTGCAAGTGATTCAGCGATGGATTCAGTTAGGACATTGTTGAAAGCTCCTTCTACGTCTAAGAAGGTGGCTAGGGTATATTCCTTAAAATGAATTGTGTTTTCTATCGTTCTCACTACCTCGTGAAGGGCAGTCTCTGTAGATCTGCCCCTCATGTAGGCATGCTGCGAGTTAGATAGGGGACAACTACTCAGAATGCTCCTTATGTGAGATTCTACAATTCTCTCCAGGGTTTTAAGAAGAAAGGAAGTAAGGCTTATAGGTCGGTAATCTTTGGCAGATTCATGCCCCCTTTTACCAATTTTTGGTAAGAAAACCACTCTTACCTGCCTCCAAGACATGGGGACATGGTTTAGTAAGAGGCAACCTTTAAAGATACTCTCGAGCCGTGGTACTACTAATTCAAGCTGATTTTGCAGCATTATAGGTAGTATTCCATCAGGGCCTGGAGATTTGTACGGCGAGAAGGTTTTAATAGCCCAGACTATATTTTCTCTAGTTATAAGGGCGTTTACCTGCTCTATGGAGGTTGGCATGTTGAAAGTCAGATTGGATTCGGTTGGTTCTTCTGCACAACCTGGGAAGTGTACGTTCATTAGTAGCTCTAATGTCTCCATTGGAGATGCTGTCCAGCTTCCATCTGGTTTTTTAAGAAACGAGGGGTTCGAATGTTCTTTCGATAGAACCCTACTAAGCCTGGCCGAATCTTTGATGTTTTCGATGGACTGACAGTACTCTTGCCATCCTTGTTTTTTGGCTTGAGCTATAGAACGCTTGTATATTCTCAAGCAGTCCTTATAAGGCTGATAAAATTTATGCTTATAGCAGATATTAAAAATGGTTCTTGTTATTTTCCTCAGATTAGATAAGTCGTCATTCCACCAAGGTGTAAAGGTTTTCTTACTGTATCTTATCGGGCAAGAGACCTTGAATACGGTGGTTATAGAGTCCTCGAAGTTTGAAATCTCTAACTCAAGATCTGTTACCGAGTCGTAACTCGCGTTCGGTATACTGCGCAACTTTGAGCCAAAGATCTGACTGAATTTCTTCCAGTCAATTCTTCTTGGATTTCTATAGGGGGAAGGAGATTTTATTTCAAATTTAAGATCAAATAGAATCCGTCTATGATCAGAAAAGGAGTTAAGAAGAGATACTCTCCAATTCTCGATGGAGAGGTTACCATAAATATTGACAAATGTAACGTCTAACACATCTTCCCACCCTTCTGAGTTGTCCGTACTCGGAAAAACAAAAGTGTGAGTATTGCCCCTGTTACATATAGTCAAGTTATTTTCAATTATATAATTAAAAAGAGACTCACCTCGCTCATTAATTTCAGTGCTGCTCCAGATTGAGTGCCTCGCGTTCGCATCACTCCCTACAAGCAGACTTGTTTGTCTGGCTTTTGCCTCCGCCACAAGAGTACGCACCTCCTCAGGCGGTGACTCCTTGTCATGCGCCATGTATGAGGATGCAAGAATCAAGCCCTCCGCCTGTTTACCCTCTAACCTAACAACTGTTAAGTCAGAAGTGCTATAGTTTGGACACATAAAAGCTTTTAGGTGTTTTTTAGCTAAAATACAAGTTCTAGGCTTACCTTGATTCTGATTGTCGGGCTTGTAGAATAAATCGTATTGGCTGTCATTAAGGCCTCTAATCGCGAGGCCATTAACCCATGGCTCTTGTACAAGGGCGACATCTATATCTTCCTCACTCAGGAAGATCCTCAGGTTATCCGAGGCACATTTAGAGTGCTTCAGATTAGCCTGGATGGCGCGTAACTTGTCGTTTTTTAATTGGCAGGTGGAACTGCAGGGCCAGGATCCAGCGCCTCGCCGGGGGCTCCAACCTGCATGGTGACATCGTCTACCTCGACATTATCATCACCCAGGGTGGGGCCAACTTCCTGACTCTGCAGAATCTTTATGGAGACACTTTTGATGCCGAACCTCAGCTTGCATTGTGCCTCTTCTAGGGCTTTGCGACTATCCTCACAGATCCTCAGAAGATAGACCGCGCTATTCTTGCGCGGTTCCTCTGTCTTAATGACTACCCAGTCATGCATAGGAATCCGCGGATTCAGCCGTTGAAGGCTCCTAATCAGCTCCGCTCCAGTTGGCTTAATGCTCATCAGTGGCAACAAGATGCGAGCCAATGGTTTTCTAGGAACCTCCCTGGCGGGAATGAGCTTGAGCTTCAAGCCCTTCCAGTCGTTGCTAATCTTAGCAACTCCCTTGCCAAGGAAATCCCTTGAAAAATCGTCTGCGCACTTTATCACTTTGTAACCTCTGAGCATTTCGCCGGAGTCAAAGCTGGGGTAGGGACCTTCTTTTGCCGAAATTGTATAATGGAAGACCAATTCCGAGAGCTTAGCCTCGATTGAGTTCCACGCTGACATCAGAGCTCTGTTGTCTGTGGAGAGCTCATCTACAATCGCCACCTGGAGGTTGTCTCTGACGACCTCACTCAAGGCGCGCGGTTGCGCTGTCGCCCTCGGAGTCTCCTTTCTGGCACTGCCACCAAGTTTGGTTCTCTTTTGAGGTGGCTTCTCCTCCTCCAGAGACCTGTTCCTCTTGGTGGACTGTTCTTTTTTGTTGGGTAGCGCACTCTTCTCCCGACTGTTGAATTCTTCAACAACTTTTTGGTATTTTATTTTGTCGGCAGCATCACGCTCATGTACCTTTCCGGCTTTTTCGTTTTCGGCAATCTTGCCAAGAATGAAAGTAGCCTTCCTGTACTTGATCCTGAGCTGATCCGCAGGAGAGTGCTTGTTGGGCTTGGTAGCGTTGCTCTGGCGAGCCTTGCTACTTGAAGTAACGGGCGTTTTTTGAGAGGGATGCTGAAGCACAGGGGTACTAGTACCTCCCGTGTTACCTCTAAGTGTAGCCTGCTCTGAGGTGCTAGCGTCTCTAGCTTCCCCTGAGCTACCTACAATGGTATCCTGACTGGAAGCCAGGAGTTCATCCTCGGACTCGATGGATGGAATTTTAACACATAAAGTTGGACGAAGACATGATTGAGGAGTTCGATTTGATTCCCACGAGTAAGACGGAAAATAAGGTCACCCTCGGCAGAGCCGCATACCGAGGGAAGGTATAAACACAAAAACCGTTACCCACCACAGGCCTCCGGCTGAGCTCGTTCATGGTTGATTTATCCCTCAACCTTTAATTCTTGGGCACGGATTTACTAGCTCACACCACCACTGAAACTAGGAACCTTGGATCTATGGTGAGAGAGGATTTCTGTGAGTTGTGCTATAAAAGAAGTCAGAACCACACAGCGATCCAATCTAACCTTAGCTATCACCGTCTGACACCTACTGACCAAAACTGTGGTGACATTGTCCGCCCGGCACCCACTAGGAGGGTTCGATCAAGGATTTTTGCCGAGCAAAAAAACTATGCATAGTTTTTGAAAAAAAAAATGTTTTAAACTAAAAATGTATGCAAAAAAAATTTAAAAAAAAGGTTTAAAGTGTAGTTTTTCAAAACTTTCAAATTATTTACTGTTTTGTTTTAGAATTCATTGCTCTTATTTGTTTTTGATCAAAAACTGAAAACTAGACTAGACTTTATGTCTTCTAGTTCTTGAGAAAATTGAAAATTACCAAAATAAATATTTTAATTAAATTACTTTTTCCTTGCTTAAGTATTAACGTAGTCTTATTTTGATAGTAATAATCGAATATGGATTAAGATACACCTAGGGTAAATTAATTTTTCTTAAATCCAGCTTATTTAAATGCAAAAGAAACTTTGCATGCACCCCATCTTGCACCCACCGAACCGTGCCCCCTCCCCACCTTGCACGCACTCCAACTTGCACCCACCCCAAATCCTATAGTGTTCCCAAGCAGGGGGGTTGCAGGGGGGCAGCATGCCCCCCCTTACAGATCCCACTGTTGCATACACCCAAATTCGCACACACATTACTGTTGCATACACCCAAACTCGCACCTACCATTGTTACTATCAAAATAAGACCACTCAAGCAAAAAAAAAGAATTAAATTAAAATAGTAGTTGTGGTTATTTTTAATTTGCATGCACCCCATCTTGCACCCACCGAACCGTGCCCCCTCCCCACCTTGCACGCACTCCAACTTGCACCCACCCCAAATCCTATAGTGTTCCCAAGCAGGGGGTTGCAAGGGGGCAGCATGCCCCCCCTTACAGATCCCACTATTGCATACACCCAAATTCGCACACACATTACTGTTGCATACACCCAAACTCGCACTGTTACTATCAAAATAAGACCACTCAAGCAAAAAAAAAAAGAATTAAATTAAAATAGTAGTTGTGGTTATTTTTAATTTTCTCAAAAACTAAAAGACATAAAATCATCTAGTTTTCAGTTTTTGATCAAAAACAAATAAGAGCCATACATTCTGAAATAAAAACAATGGTAGATAATCTTGAAGTATTGAAAAATTACACTTTAAACCTTTTTTTTTAAAACTTTTTTTACTCAAATTTTGAGTTTAAAATTAATTTTTTTCAAAAACTACGCACAGTTTTGACTTAAATTAAAAACTGGATAATAAAACAGAATGTTGGCTTTAAAAAAATTTAAAAAAATAAAACTTAATTGTAAGTATCACCGTTATTTTTTAATTATTTTTTTCCATTTTAAATAATAATTTTTTTAAATTGCCCTTACCGCCTGAACGGGGGGAGATAGACCCCCCTCCCATAGTAAAAAATGCTTGTATTAAGCCTCTCTACCATAAACCGTTATTATTTCTTGGCGCCAAAGTTATCGTACTCGTGCCCTTCAATGTCACAGTAATTAGTTTTCTTTTTATTTGAGCGAACCATTCTAATAAACAAAGAAATGGTTTTAAGTATTATGGGGACATTCGTGTGTACGTCGTCGTAAGTCGTAAGTGTCCCACCCTTCGTTTTGATACAAAATATTATTTATTGCAAAATGTATAAAAGCATATTGACGAAAAGTAAAAAAACGAATGTGAATAATATTTTACATTCTACTGCTTAAATTGAACATCCATTGAATTCCTTTATTATTATACAAAATGTCGCTTACCTCGTGCCTGAAAAGTTACACAAAATCACTATAAAATTGAAAAATAAGTTTAGACTGCACAACTATTGAGAGAGAACTGTGAAAATGTGGCCAAAAATGTTATTTTTTTTATTTCAAAAGCCAACTGTGCTTTTACAATTGCGAAAGTCAAATGTGCCCACCGTCGAAAGTGCAATTTCAAAACTTGCATATTTATGTACGTATCATACAAAAAAAAGTCTAGTTAGGAAATAAAGCTGCTTGAAATAATAATAATTTCTATTATTTATATTTCATGTCATCCCCCTCTCACTAGTTTTCAATTTAATATCTCAGGAAAATGCAATTGTATAAAAAAACCACCTTTGTAACACTAGTTCACAAAAATGCCCCGAAGATAGTATTAAAAGCTATTGCCCACTTCTAAAATTGTCATATATTTCAAAATTATTTTAAAGCATCTTGTACTTGAGCGTCGAACTTGTCGAGTTGTAGAAGCTTTTCGATGATTCTCGAGAACTTTCCCAGATGAGTCCTGAAACTAAAGGACTTTCATATCCTCTACCTTTTCACAATCATAACCCCTTCCCACATGAGCAAGGCATGGTTAGGTTAGGTTAGGTTGCAAGGGGTGTGCACAGCATGAAGCTGTTGCGTACACGGGGGCCTACTGGTCCATTGTGATCCCCTGTAAAAGTAAAAATTTTAGCAACGATGTTCCTCAATTCTGTCGATTAGCGTAGACTGGCTCGTTGACGAACCAGCCTTTGCTATCTATAAATTTCCTCATGCTTGCCATTGAGACCTGTGCTAGATCATCCAGTTCTCCAACAAACCTGTTTCCGAAATGACGGAGTCGGCTGGTTTGGAGGTTCGGACAGTCGCAGAGCAGGTGTTTAATGGTTTCCATTTCTTCCTCATCCTGACAGCTCCTACAAAAATCGGGTGCAAATGCCCCTATTCTGTTAGCCATTGTGCCAATGGCGCAATGACCTGTTAGTACACCTATCAGGATTTTAATGTTCTTTTTACTCAGCGATAGAATATACCGAGTTTCCTTTTCATTTGTGTTAGGCCATAAACTTCTAGAGATTACACAATCGTCCCTGGATTTCCAGGAGATATTGATTTTCTCTTTTAGTTTAAGGTCTATCTTCCTCTTGAGTACCCCAATCGGGACGAGTGGTCCCCTGACTGAATGGTCGCTACTACTGGTGTCTGCTTCTGACCCTTTCCTGGCTAGTTCATCTACTATATCATTCCCTTCTATATTGCTATGTCCGGGAACCCAGCAGAGCTTTACCTGGTTAGTGTGGCAGATTTTGTTTAATTCTTTCTTACAGTTTAAAACTGCTTTTGATCTTATGGTCTCACTGGCTAAGGCTTTGATAGCAGCCTGGCTGTCCACGAAAAAAGTAATCTCCGAAGAGCTTAGATTTTCTTGATGTGCCAGTTCAGCTGCTTTTCCAATGGCAAAGATCTCGGCCTGAAAGACACTACAGTCAGCCGGGAGTGTATATGACGCTCTGATGTTTAGAGATTGGCAAAACACTCCAGCACCTGTTCCTGATTCCATTTTTGAACCGTCAGTGTAGAAAGGGATACCCTGTTTACTTATAAGTGAATTAGGATCCCAACCCTGTCTGTCTGGTATGAAAATAGAAAACTTCCTGTCGAAATCTAGTAAAGGGGGGATATAATCGGTGGTCTCCCTCAGTCCTGGAATCGTGTCATAACTTTGTAAGATTGACCCGTGGCCATAAGTGCTCTGCCTCCAAAAACACAATTCTCTTAAACGAATTGCAGTTTTGGCTGCCGTGCACCTTATGAACTCATCCAGAGCCGGGAGGTCCAAGATCATTTCCAATCCAGCTTGTGGTGTGGATCTTTGAGCCCCTGTTATTCCTATACAAGCTAGTCTCTGTACCTTATTCAGGTTCTTGAGATAGCTTGATTTTTCCACCGCCTTCCACCATACAATAGAGCCATAGGTAAGAATGGGTCTGACAATCGCTGTGTACATCCATTGGATGACTTGCGGTCGCATACCCCAACGTACACCGAAGGTCTTTTTGCATGTGTAGAATGCACATAATGCTTTTTTCATTCTTTCCTCCGTATTACGCTTCCATGTAAGCTTGGAGTCAAGGATTACTCCTAGAAATTTAGCTTCCTTAGAAAGTTTTAGAGGAATACCATTTAGTTTGGGAGGGTTGAAGCCTTCCAGTTTCCGTTTCTTCGCGAACAAGACTAGCTCTGTCTTGGTGGGGTTGACCCCGAGACCGTTCTTAGTTGCCCAAGAAGATAAATCCTTTAATGCATTTTCCATAATGTTTTCGATGATGGTAAGAAACTTGCCTGATACCAAAACCACTATGTCATCTGCATATGCTACTATTTTAATGCCCTGATCTTTGAACTTTGTGAGAATTTTGTTGACTACGAGGATCCAGAGCAGGGGTGAGATGACTCCTCCCTGTGGTGTGCCTCTAGTAACTGTTTTCTCAATAGTGCTAACTCCTATTTGAGAGTTGATAATTCTGCCATTTAACATGGTGAAGATCCAATCGACAATGACAGATTCAACTCCAACTTCAACTAAGGCAGTCTTGATCGATTCCGTTTTAACGTTATTAAACGCACCCTCGATATCAAGAAATGCTGCCAGTGTATATTCTTTGTGTTCTAGACTTTTCTCAATATGTGAAACTACTTCATGCAGAGCAGTCTCCACTGATTTACCTTTAAGGTAAGCGTGTTGGTAGCTGCACAAGTTGTTTTCGTTGAGAAGTTCTCTAACATGTAGATCAATTATCCTCTCCAGTGTCTTAAGGAGAAACGAAGAGAGACTTATTGGTCTATAATCCTGAGCGGTCGAGTGAGTCGGTTTCCCTGCTTTTGGGATAAAGACTACCTTGACCTTTTTCCAGCTATTAGGGACATATCTAAGTTTAATACAACTTATGAAGATTACCCTAAGCCACGGAGTTATTACTTTGAGAGCATTTTGAAGAAGAGCTGGGAAAATCTCGTCTGGTCCCGCTGATTTGTAGGGTTTGAACGAGTTTATTGCCCAGATAATCTTTTGCTCAGTAATAATCTGATTTAGTTCTAAATTTGATTCCGTGTGAGTAAAATCCAGCGTGTTCGATTGCAAGCAATCAGAACTTTCTGGGTTTTTACAACCGGGGAAATAAGTTTCCATGAAGAGTTCAAGCGTTTCTAGGCTCGAGTTCGACCATGATCCATCAGGGTGTTTTATGTACCCCGGGATCGTGGGATTAATGGCCAGGGTTCTACGGAGCCTTGCCGCCTCGCTTGTTTTTTCAATGGATTCACAATGTTTAGCCCACGAATCCTTTTTGGCCTTCCTTAACTCTTTGGTGTAAGTGTTAAGTGCGGCTCTATAAGACTTCAAGTCCTCTTCTAATTTACTCAGTTTAGCTTTATTGAAAAGTTTTCTAACCTCTGTTCTACGTTTCTTTAATGCACCATTCCACCAGGGTGGGTTAGTGGAGTTATTGAAACGAGATAAAGGGCAGTGTTTTTCAAAAGACATTCTCATTTTGCTAGACAAGTTTTGGACAACAGTGTCAATGGTTGAAGTGCTTAGACTTGTATTGTCCTCTGGTGGATCAATACAGTCTTCCATCCAATTCGTTCTAGTTGGGTTCCTGTAAGGTTTCTTTTCAGTAAAGTTCCTGTCTATAGAGAAGAGTATCCTAAAGTGATCCGAAAAAGATTCTTTAGGTGAGACTCTCCAGTCTTCAACTGAAATTTTACTATTATTGCTAATAAGGGTCAAATCTATGATTTCCTCCCTGTTTTTGTTTCGAAAGGTAGGGTGATTGCCCCTATTACATATCGATAAATTAGAACAGAGAATATATTCAAAAATTGACTCACCCCTTTTATTGATATCCTTTGAGCCCCATTGAGTGTGGTGAGCGTTGGCATCACATCCTACCACCAAAGGTGTGCCGCTTGCTGTGGCATGGATCACAAGATCACGGACAGTTTTTGATGGTGGGCTCTCCTCCTCATACGGCATGTACGTCGACGCTAAAATGAAGTTTCCTTCATTCGATTCGACGCTGATTGCCGTGTTGTCCTTGTTGCTGTACCTAGATAGGAAGAAAGCGTTAATTGATTTTTTCACTAGGATACAACTTCTAATATCACCTTCATCTGACGTGGAGTGGAAAAGGTTGTAGTGTTTTGACCTCAACCCACGGATTCGGTTTTTGCCTAACCATGGTTCCTGGATCAAGGCCACATCCACGTTCTCGTGAGACATGTAGAGCGTAAGGTCGTACGTTGCTGCTTTAGCGTGGTGCAGGTTTATTTGCACCACTTGCAGCTTTTGACTCCCCTTTGCCTTCATGCCTCTTAACCTTTACGGTTCCGAGACCATACCTCAACACGTCTTTTCTTTCTCTCAGCAGAAGGTCAGATTTCTTGTCTGCCACAAACAAGAGGTCCTTCCCTTCGCCTCCATGACTCTTTCTTGAATGTTGGAGCTTCCATTCTAAAATGGGAAGCTCTTTGTTCTGCTTCGCCAACAGCTTAATAATGGCTGCGTCCTCATGTTCTGCAGGAGGGGGGATCCAGATGCTAAACTGCTGGCGGAGTGGTAGAGCTGCGGCGGGTAGAACCTCAAGGGAGGAACCTTCCCATAGTTCGCCAATGTTGGCGATTGTACGGTTCAGGAACTCCCGTGATTTCTGGTCACCGCAGCAGACCACTTTAACTCCTCGCCGCCATCCGGCACCATCAAAGATATAGTCCTCAGAACTATCGTTCTCTGATGCTGCCATCATAGCTTTAAGGATCTCATTTTCCACAAGAAGCCAGTTTTTTGCCGAGATTTTCCCATCTGGGTCGTCACGGCTTATAATGGCGATTTGTAGGTCAATCGGGTGGTGTCGAAGCTGCTGGTTTTCTGTTTTTTAGCACCGTCTTGCTTGACTGTCTCCTCCGATCTTTGTCTCTTGGACGTTCCTGGTTTCGTTCCAGAAGAGGTGCTTGCCGGTGCTTGGTCTTTCCTAGCGTTGGCTTGCTGTTTCTTACTGGAAGTCGCCTGAACTTTACCTTTGTCGTTCCGAGCGGTCGAGTTATTGCCAGCCTGTTCACGGTTTGCCTTTTTAGGGACAGACCTAGATTTGGCAGCATCTACTCCTTTGCTCTCCGACTCTTTGGCATTCACTTCCTCTGCTATTTCCCTGGGTGCAGTGACAGTCTCTGCCAGCTGCCGCTCAAAGTTCCTAACTAGCTTCTTATGCTTTTTTAGGAGAGCTTTGTCTCTCGAACTGAGCGTCGCAGGGTCTTTCAACTCGGTCATTTTCACGAATCTTTTGGAGGATCTGTAGTTGCTGCGTTGCCTCAAAGCTTTGAGGGGTGCAGCAGACTTCAGCATAGTCTCTTCTTGACTCGGTTCCATCAGTAGCTCGTCCTTGGTTTGACTACCTATGGAAGGAGGTCTGTCCGAGGTCTCCGTACCTTTGATGGTTAAACCATCTATGTCGGGAAGGAGATCTACTGAGAGAATGACCGGTTGTCTTTTTAGCTCTCGTTTTTCTTTCTCTAAGTTTACTTTTGTCACTGGCGACTTAGCTTCTTGCGAAGCCAAGCCCTCGCCGGCAGCCGTGACTTCTGCCGACACTTGAACGTATATCCCCGTTCGATTTTCTTCATTCAGTAAACTTTTATCCATATTTATTAGATTAACATCTCTGCTTTTGGTGGTTTTCTTAGTTGTCTTACTCCGCAGCTGGATTGCTGAAGAGTTAGACGTAAGCCCCCTCGCCACAACAAGGCGAAAACCGTGAGGGGGATGAGCAAGGCATACAAGCCAACCAATTCCCATACCACATCCCACGCTGTAATGGCGAAAAAGCTAGACAGCGTTCCTCTCTCCGCTGCTCCTTCTCACCCTTGGTAACATAGCTCAACTGCTGTTTACCGATTCTAATCATTCCCGTACATATCAACATCAACTGACTCCTTACCCCATCTCTTCCTTCCAACTTCCTCTTATCACTATTGGGCTGTATCTAAGGTATTAAACGACCAGTGCCGATGATGGGTACATCATCTCCGATCACGACTCGACCTTCTACAAATGTCGACAACAGTCGTACTTCCATGGAGACTGAGGACTATATCAATATGGTTCTTTTGAGTGAGGACGAACTCTTGGGTTCATCCTCAGACTCAGAAGATCAAAACAAGGCCGTGGTGGAGGTTGATCTGCCTAATTGTAGCCAACACTTCTTAAAGGCCTCGGCCTCACTTATTTTTCGTCTGGCCAGAAACGGGGAAGACATTGTCCTGATCCAAGAGCCATGCATTGTGAAATCTGTTATTCAAGGACTCAAGACTCCCGGGTAGTACACACTGTATGAGACGGATAAAGGTGAACCTTGATCTTGCATTTTAGTGAAAAGTAGCATGAATGTATTTTTACTCCATAATTTCAGATCCTTTTGAGCATCATCACTGAAGCGATGCTTCAGGGAGCGATGTTAACGGTCATCATACTGTATGGGAAGTACAGATATAAACGACAGAGGCGAGTCTCTTCTTGATTATATCCTAAGTACTAATGTCCAAGTTCGTAATGTTGGAAATTAACCAACCTTTATTACTAAAACTCGAAAAGAAGTCCTAGACATATAACTCTTGTCTCCGATACTATTCACCATATGAACTTGGACTGGAAAGTATCCAAAGAACACTTTTTCTCTGATCATATGTAGATAGAACCAATTCAATATAAATGTGGATGAAATCCTAGTCCATTGACTTTTTGAATTTAAGGAAATTTAAGCGATCTTTCTGGCGATCCTTCTGTGGCACTCCTTAAGCTTCTTAAGCCTCCAGGCTACGGAAAATTCTTTCAAATAATCCAGAGATGCCAAGCTGTCTGAAAAATGCAGATGACTCCTGGACAAATTCAAGTGGAGAATTTCTACTTTTGTGATGAATGCGACCCGATTGCCGAAAAGAATATTGTTCGAGACGTGATAAAAAATATCAAGGACCTAGAAAAATTGGAGAAACAATTTACTTTTCTTTCAAAGAAAGTTGAAAATCTGACCTCCACCAACGGAAATATTGAAAATAAAATTAATAAAGACAAAACTCCTGATTTAGGAAGCAAAACAATAACCTTAAGCAAACTATAAAACGATGATCTTGACGACGAAAATTCTGATATATGCCATTTACCAAAGAAAGTTGCAACTTCCGTATTTAAAGACTTTGCAATATCCCGCCCAGTTGCCAATTGTAACTCTAACAAAAATGTACCTGCTTCGTTATCTATTTCTTCTTTATCATTACCACTGATATCAGCACCTAATGTTGTTAATCTCACACCATCTCCTTCAACGACCCAACTGAATGTGGATTCTTCGACTTCTGCCTTGTCGAAAAACATATTTTTGCCAAAAATCACCAACGAAACGAGCTCTTTGACTCCTCTTATCAAGTCTTTAGACGTGATAGTAATAACTCACACGATTCAAATGCCGCCGTCTCGGTCGGTGGCGGTGGCTATCAACAATACTTTCACTTACATCAACTCAAAACTGAAGAACTCTTCTGCAAGAAGATTCACTAGTAGAGAAACACCTCTAGGAATCCAATTAAAGTTCTCCGACGAGGTTAAGTACCTGGCCCCTCATTATTATTGGCGTATACATTTTTGTTTATATTTAATGAAAAATTGGGCAACTCTGAACTATTGAAAGAAAGTTATAATAAATTGTTTCGCTTTTCTTACTTAAATTAACGTAACTTTCAAATTTTTCAAAATTTTTAAAATCAAAATAAGGGGCCCGGCAACTTAAAACAAAACACAAATATTTATTTCGGTTTCTGTTTTTATAAAGTTTCTTTTCTTCTATTTTTGTTTCAGCTGGGAACGAAATTTTTGATTCGGTTTCGGGGGAACGGAAAATCCCATTCAAACGTTTTTCAATTGTGGTTTCCGTAATATTAATTAAATAATATTTTGAATAAATTGTTTACTTAAGATTTGAAGGATATCAAGTCACTTCAAAGTGTGTATATTAAACCAACCATACAAAAATAGCAAGGGATTCTATATAGAATATTGGACACCATTTTCTTCCATGGCGAAAGAGGGCTAGGACTACGAGGCGGTAGCAATCTTATTGGAGAGTCAAATAATGGACATTTTTTGGGCATTTTGGAATTAATTAGTCATTATGACCCCTTACGCCATCCAGGAGCACTTGGAAAAAGTAAGAATTTCACAACAAGAGTACAAACGTTTCCAAGTCCACTACCTTTCCGTTAAGATTCAAAATGAGTTCATTAAAATTTGTGCCCAACATGTGAATTCAGCTATTTTGAAGGAGAGAGAAAACGCCAAATACTTCGCTATAATTGTCGATGCAACACCCGATTCAAGTGATGTGGAACAAAACACATTTATTTTGCGATATCTGCGCTTTGAAGAAAATGTGTTCACCATCCAAGAACGGTTTTTGGAATTTGTCGATTGCAACAAAAAAAAACTGGCACCGCAATAGCTGATTTGATCTGCGAAACATTGGCAAAGAACGGAATCCCTTTAGAAGACTGTTGTGCACAAGGCTATGACAATGGAAGCAATATGAAAGGACAATATAATGGTGCACAAAGTCATATTTTAAACAAAATTCCGAATGCCGTGTATTCACCATGTGCAGCTCACAGCCTTAACTTGCGTGTAGTCGATTAAGCGGGATGTTGTACTGTGGCAATCACATTTTTTGGTGTTGTTCAAAAGTGTTTCAACTTGTTTAGCAGCAGTGCTCAACGTTGGGAAATTCTTAAGAAAAATGTGCCCGGATACCTTCACAAACTTTCCAAAACAAGATGGTCAGCTAGAGTTGAGGCAGTGAAACCATTTGCAAATCATCTGAAAAATCTTAGAACATCATTAGAAGCCTTAAGTGATATTAATTTAACTGGTGAAGCTCGGAGAGATGTAAATGGCGTTTTAAAATATATGCACAAATTTAAATGAGTCCTAATGTCTTCGATTTGGTGCAAGGTTCTTAGCACTATTAATGAAAGAAGTTTCCTTCTTCGAGATAGAAACAGTACTATTGACGTTGAAATTCGAGATCTCGACAACTTGATCTTCGATTTGAACATTATTCGAAACGGATGAGATCAATTTTTATCTGAATGCAAAGCAGTTGCTACTGGATTGGGGGATGTTCCAGAATCGTTCCCATCGAACCGAAAAAGGCAATTAAAGAGACATTTTGAAGAAAACCGAGGAGCTGGAAAGCAAATTGAAACAGACGAAGAAATAAATTTCAAGAGAAACACCTTTTACGTCATAGTTGATTCAATTATATGTGGAATTTCTCGTCGGTTCGATACGATGAAAAATTTGAATGCTACATTTTCATTTTTATGACAGTTTTCAACAATGGACGAACGTGAGATTAAAAACTCCGCTACAAGGTTCTTCCAAAAGTATAACTCGCATGTGTCTCAAGAGTTGAAAGAAGAAATAATTCATCACACATTTATGAAGCCAATTTTAAAGCAGCACTTCCGCCATTGAGTTTGCTCAATGCTATTTATTCCCAGAACTTGGAGACGATTTTCCCCAACATTTGTGTTGCTCTCCGTGTGTTTTCCACCATACCTGTAACCGTAGCTAGTGCCGAACGTTCATTTAGCGTCCTTGCCAGAACAAAGAAGTTTCATCGTTCGTGCTCATCACAAGATCGTGTTTCCAGACTTGCTACACTATGCATCGAAGCACCTTTGGCAAGGAAATTGAATTTCGATGCAATTATAAGTTGTTTTGCTGCTCAGAAAGCTAGGAAAGCTCGTTTGCCAAAAGAAAATATTTCATTGAATGCAAACTCACTCTAATAAAACATTGTAATAATATTTTAATATAAAGAAAAACAATAAAGAGTATTTAATGTAAAACTTTTAAAATACTTAGTTTTTTTTTAAAGACGAATTTCAAATACTTTTACTTCGTTCTATTTTATTTTCATAGAAGGTAATAGATCTTGATGCTATTTTTTTTAATAGTTAATCGACCGTATTATTAGTTACTAACATGTCGTTGGCAATATCGAATTGAATGTATGATTCTGTTCGGATTCTGATCTAACGCATGTAGAATTATTTTCTATCCATCCTCTATTTCAACTAAACTGGACGATACCCGTAAGATTGATTTCATGATTAACACTTTTTTCGGTTCATTTTGCAAACAAAAAATGATTATTTCCGTTAATTTCAACCAATTTCATGCTATTCGAAATTGAAATTAGAACGTACCAAATCATTAGGCATGAACTTTAAAAAAAATGGTAAATATGCGAGATTTTTCCGTCCCAGGCCCGGAATTCCTCTCGACGGCCCTGCCTGGTGGGTCTTATTTTAGACAAGAAACTAAATTGGAAACACAATGTACAAGAAAGAATCAAAAAAGCTACTGTAGCTCTCTTTTCTTGCAAAAAAGCTATTGGTAATAAATGGGGCTTACAACCCCGAGTCACGCATTGACTATGCACATCGGTTATCAGACCGATTTTAATGTATGGTTGGACTGCTTTATAAAAAGCTATAAACTGCGACAAAATAAATGAAGTCCAACGTTCAGCTTGCCTATGTATAAGCGGATCGCTTCGCACAACCCAATCTGCGGCACTGGACACCCTACTCTACCTAACACAATATATTTAGTTTTAGCGAACAAATAGCTGCAAGCTCTGCTATTCGCCTCAAAGCTTCGTCGCAGTGGAATAGCAACAACATTGGTCACTCCGTATTCCGTAATTCGTAGATATTTAGAATCAATTCCAAAGGACACAGACTACACCATTCCCAACTGCAATTCGAAAGAAACTTCCTCACTTCTATACCTTCTGGATCTTCCTGGTAGGATAGGGCATTCCTGGAATACGAGTCAGTCCACTTTTATACAGATGGATCAAAAACAAAAGAAGGGGTTAGTGGAGATGTGCACTTTGAACGACTGAAATTAAGTCTCTCATTCCTCCTTCCCAATCATTGTAGCGTAACTTTGGCGATAAAAGAAGTCTTATCCTGGCTTAAAGAAAAAGTGATATCCACATCTGATATCCGTATAGTCAGGCCGCTATCAAATCTCTGGACTCTGTCTCTACAAACTCTATAACAGTCCATAGCTGTCGATCATGTCTAATGGAGATGGCACAACAGTTTAATATTCACGTTTGCTGGGTGCCGGGCCATAGAGACATTCCAGGAAACTGTAAGCCAGATGAACTCGCCAGGAATGGTGCAGTACAACCCATTCTACCACGTTTGGCAAATGCTGACATACCAATCGATGCATATAAACTATTGCTAATGCAGGTCGCTATGAAGAAGGCAAACACCAGGTGGAATAACATCACCACGTGTCAGGTCACAAACATCTGGCCTACACTAGATTTAAAGCGATCAAGGTGCTTGCTATCTCTAATAGGAAAGCACGCCACGCGGCTAGGTGTATTCTCAAATGACTTTTGTAGAAGCTGCATGGGTAAGGAATAGGATAAAACAGTTCTTCACCTTCTCTGTACATGCCCTGCTCTTGCTCAAAAACGCAAGAATTACCTAAGAAAATCCTTCTATAACGATCTAAACGATCTAAATCATATTAGCATAATCAGTCTTTCAAGTTTCATAAGGGATTCAAACTGGTTTCATTGAGCTAAGGCGATACTTTACTGTCACTATTTTGATCGTCAATTTCGATTGTCACCCTTTCTTTGTTCCGAGTTAAGTGATCGCTAAAAATTGTTTAGTGATTGGCAGCACTCTCTTGCTACAATGTCATTTCGATAGTTTTTTTTAATAATTTTGAATTTTATACGAACCCAGAAAATAGTGAAAAACCGCTATTCCAACCGCTATGACATCCAACAATTTCTGAACGAACTTTAAAGTTCGTAAAGGCAACATTTTGAACAAATATTCTTCAACCCCAAAGAAGACATCGAAAAGAGAATAAAGTGAAAATCAATAATTGGAACTGCAAAGGAATTTTTTTCCAAGCAATTGGAAATTCTTTTTTAGATTAAGGATGCAATTCGACAGCTTGCAAATATTAGAAACAAAGAATGTGGTTTAGCAATTTCTATGAAGATTGAAGAACTTGATATCAGAAAGAGGGATTTAAAATGACTTGAATTGAATGGCAGGAATTTATTTACTAAGGGTATTGTTTTGTGTCATATTTAAAGTATTGTTTCAATTAATTAAGGGCTTTAGAAAACACATATTTTCAGTTAAGTTGGTATATTTAAGAAAGCTTAAATCGTTCTTATACCATCACGGATTCTTTTTGCTTTAATTTTTACTTTTTTCACTAACCTTACGACTTGTAGAAAAGAAGTTGTCACAATCTATCGTCCTTAAAAAAATTTAAACAAATTTATGAAAGCGACAATTAAATCACTGTCACCCATTAACCATAGCTAAAAAGTATTAGTCCATTCCATACTCACCTTACGTGGAGAAAAGTATTTATTTTGATAATCAACAATCAACTATCGCCTTACACGATTACACCCTGAACGAAACAAACTCAACTTTAGCTCTCAGAAGATTCTGAACTTTAAAAAAAACACATATTAGTTTTTGGAAGCTTTGTTGTTTTGATCTCCTGAAACTACAAGCCATAACTTGTTGTCATATTTTATGTGTTTCACCCTGTATGCAAGCATGTGACCTTACCTTATGTCATGGTCATGGACCATGGTACATAAACATGTTTATCACAAGCAATGGCTAAACTCACCAATTCAATTTGAAACATTAAGTGCTGTTAATACTTATAACTTTGCTCAAAATGTGTCTAAGCAAAGTATCAATCGACGACGCGACACGTTCCAACACTGCTGTCGTTTTTGCTACTATAGTAGTATTTTACTTCTTTCGAGAGTCCACAGCTACTCTACTACCCATGGACGAAAACTACTCCCCAAAATAAAACGCAAAAGAAATTTGTATTTGTTTTACAATAAAAACCAAAATTTAAAATATATGTAATGCCAAAACTTGCACATCTCTGATTGCATTTACCCACTAACATCTCTGTTGTGTTCTATTTCCATTCCAAATGTTCGTTCCATTCTTCACAGATTGCGATATCGAAATATTTCAAATAAAAAACGCAAATAATGATTTAATGTTTCCCCTGATTGAAAAATTCGTCGGTTCATTAATCAGTTTGCGCTATAGTAGTGCAACAGCAGAAAGAAAATTTTCAGATGTTAGCCTTAAAAAAGATACAAAAATAAATTCACTCAAGGTAGAAACGGTGAATGCCTTACTAACTGCTAAGGAACTTCTTAAAAACAATTTCACCGAAAAATGGGAGACATCAAAAACTTTGATCGAGAATTACAAAAAATTGTATTAGGCGCTAATTATAGCTATCATTGGTTTTCATCATTGAAAACAAAAATTGGAATTTTTTTGACAGGTCGTTTATAGCTATCCTTAAAAATTTCTTATATTGAAAAAAATTTCCTGATTGAAAACCACCGAAAAATTTTTACTGACAGAAATCTGTCATTGGAACTGTATAAAATTGGAACACAAATCAGTGGAATGTTTCAGTTTTGAACTTAAAAGTATCAGCTGTTTAGGAAAATGAATGTCGAATCGATCGGTATATCATTTTCATTTCTAATCAAAAAGAAACACCGTCAAATATTGATTCAAAATTTTTTCACGATCGATTTCAATGACAGCTATAACTGGCCCCTTAATGTTTGTAACTGAAAATATGAAAAATCGAATTTACAAAAATGAATTGAAAATGTATTTATACATATGTTTAAGGCTTTATTTTTGTTGTTTTGTTCATTAAATCATTATGTTAGGGTGAACTTTTTTTGTATTTTATATATTTATGAATGTATTTTATTATTGTTGTTTTGTTCGATAAGTCATATGGTAGAGATGAGCTTTTCTTATGTTTTTTATTTATTTATGAATATTCAAACAAAAACCTAAAAATTAAAATGATGAAATTAATTTTTTGTATGGTGATGTAAAATTGCCAATTTCTTATTTAATAAAAAAATGTGATGAATTTAAAATCTTTTTTATTTATTTTAACTACATTATTTTAAAATGTTGGCCTTTTAGCAGTGAAAGCAAAATTTGCCATGACATTAGATCCTTCTATTTGTCTGTTTTCGGAACATTAACCTTCGCAGTAGGTCAATTAACTTCGAATTTGGACATTAATATTTTCAGTTCTTGATTTTGTTCATGGGCCAAGCATGTTTGTTATTTTTTATTTTACTCCTCAATTTAAGAAAATACTCCCCAAAATGACAGAAAAATACTACTCTTGAAATTTTTAAAGCCACAGCACTTCCAAACACTTTGGATTGGAGATTGGACTTTAAAATTTAAATGACAGAGTCGTAACACATACATAGCTTTTTTTAAATTCACCACAAATGCAACAGTTTTGTTTTGTCTTGATATCCCACCACTCACCAGCAGGGCTGCCGTTTTGAAAATTCAGAAGGGAGTATTTCAGAGGATTAGAGGGGAGTATTTCGTGTTTCTGGGGAGTACGCAAAAAAAAGAAATACTCTTAATATTAACAATTATTAATTCCTTTTTTTTTATTTGTACTTCATTTCAAATACGCATACAAAGGTTCATGAATTCATGTTTAATTTAACAAAAAAAAAACTTAACAATATATAAATATCTTTAACTAATAAAAAATAACATTTATTAAATAAAAGTAACTTAACTCATATTCAATGTTAAAAAATAAAATACATATAATCAGACTTTCGATTTTTACAGTGTGACATCTTTTTTATAAATATGACCTATGTATGTACATATTTGCAGTAATTACATAAGAGATCTTTTGAAGGAACCAATTGCGATGCATGGCAATTTTGAATAAATGACTTTGCCAATAAAATGGCATTGACTGTGGCAATAGACAAACAGTTTCTGTTTCTGCGGCACCGCCAGCCGTGCCGACGTTGATGATGAGAATTCTTTTTATATTTAATTAGGTACCTTTATTTTGACAAATAGGATTTGTTTGATAAAATAATGAAAAAACTTTATTTTGTATTGTTTACTAACTTTTCCATCTT
Source organism: Eupeodes latifasciatus (assembly GCA_920104205.1). Taxonomy (NCBI): domain Eukaryota; kingdom Metazoa; phylum Arthropoda; class Insecta; order Diptera; family Syrphidae; genus Eupeodes; species Eupeodes latifasciatus. The sequence continues at coordinate 81,632,124 of OV049925.1, forward strand.
GAATCATCTTAGATCTTACGCTTTGTGAAATAATTTTGATTGTAAATTTCCCAGACAACAACAGACAATTTATTTCTTTAATGCAACTGACAAGGAATGACAACTGACAGGAGTGAAGTATGACATTTCTTCCAGTTTAAGCTACTACAAAATCAAAACATTCAGTGTTTTTAAGCTTTGAACGAATCAGTTGCAATCGTTGATGCCACTTAATTTTTTTTATTAACATAATTATTAATGAATTTTTGAAAAAGTTTTGAACATTTTCGAAGGGAGTACAATCAAGGTGAGGGGAGTACGGGAGTACAGTGAATGCTAGGGGAGTACAAATACTCCCTTAGTACTCACTTCGGCAGCCCTGTCACCAGCCACACCACACACCACTCTTAAAACCAAAATTCAAGTTGACTATCCCACATTTCTGCAGTTCTGTACTTAGCTTAGTTCATAGTTTCATACATTTCAATATTTCATTCAGTAGATTTTATACCGGCATTGCCCTCGGTACTGTGATGACGACGGCGGTTCCCTTTTTTGTTTTTAATATTTCGTTCTGATCAGAAAAACACTTCTATATGCAGAGTGCAGGCATATACAGTGTTTTAAGAATAGAAGATATCTTTTCAAAGATTCACTTCTTGAACTACCTGTTCGTTTTGAAATAGAAAGGTGCTACAATCCAGCTGCTACTCCATTAACGTTATTTTTAATTTGTCTATCTTTGTTACGGCATTTCGGGGAAAGGCGGTTTCTGATTAAATTTAAGTGCAAAGGTTCCTGAAAGTCGTGCATTCTCTGAGTGGTTTGTTTTTCATTTGAGTGAGCTGATTTTCTTTCATTCGGATTGAATTATATAGAGCCTGTTAAAAAGGTGTAAGTGAAAATTCCCGAAGAAGTGGAAACTACCTGAAATTCTACCTATACTTTCTAACGACGAACCCGACCGACGCACGACGCGACGTCACGGTAACTTTTATTTAATTTCTATGTGTCAAATGCGAGTTTCTGAGAGTGCTGATAAATTCTTATGATTTTAAATTGTAGTAGTAAAAGAAGTGTTAATAATAATTCAGATTTTGTTTATTTTTATGATAGATTGATAGGTATGTACTGTACATAGGTACCTACATATATTGTCCCATTTCCTTGGCACATCTGTCTTATCAATAAATAATTAGATCGTAATTTAATAAAAGCAGATCAAGCATTTTTAACTAGCTTCCCTTATCAGTTGCGCTTATATTGCGTGATTGTATACAAAAAAATACCTTCATTTCAATTGGAAAATTTAATTCAAATAGATTTATTCAATGCCAAGAGTGTGCTTATAATCTCGACGACATATAATTCCTTTCAGTTTATCTCTTATATTCGGTAAAACATTAACAAAAATATGGAATACTTCAAACTGGTAATACTGCTAGCAGTCTGCTTATTACTTGGATGTATAAATACAGGTAAGTTTCAAGGTGATCAAAAATATTACGTATATGTATGTAAATATTGCATTTGAGTCATGTGGGTTTAATTTTTTTCATTCGATTAAAATTCTCTGGTAGTCGGGCGTGGGAGATTGTTGTTTTTGAGAAAACAAAAGTTTATCTTAAGATATACATAGGTATTAGGTACATACATTATTGGAAGAGAAAAATGTTTACAATGCAATTTCTCCAATAAAATGTTTGGAGAGTGTAGTCTTATTAAAATTTTACAAAATTTAATGTTGGAGTTAGTAGCTTAGAAGAAAAATGAAGAATGACTATAATTTATATCTCAAAAATAATCGAACAATAATGCCCTATTACTTTACATAAAACCTAAGCTTCAAATGTTATATTAATACCCATTTTCAGTTTGAACTGGCGTGGAAAGGGTTCGGTTGAGTTGTGTACATTTACAACCCTGGCCTCAAAAATGTTTAACTCGTTTCATTTTTTTCTCCATTGGCTTATCTTCATAATCCACAAACAAATATTTGTTCATCCATTTCAAAAATAATTATAAACTAGGTGGCGAACTTTGTGCGAGTAATTTTGTCAGGGATGCCGAATCCTAACGGATTTAAGCCGAATCCTGACTAATACAGTTCAGCTCTCAGTTCAATGAACTGTCATTTTGAAATAAGTGGACTTGACTTGATATGGACATTTTTCTTGACTAACTTTTCAGTCAACTTTCCATTAAAAATTTCTGAATTGGAAGGCAATATTTTGTCAACATATCAGATATTAGAAACTTGCCTTATCTTCAAGCCGTCTAAACCTGCCCAATATAAAGTTTTAAGTTAAGAAATTGTTTTTCGAAATTGTCAAATCAAATTTTAAATTGTCTTTAGCTATTTGATACTCCTATTGATTCTTTATCAAAATTTGAAAACTATTTACCTATATGGTTTTTTGTTGTCTAGCTTATGATAAATAAATTACCAAAACTGCTTTTCTATTAAATTTTATTTTTATGAATTTATGTAAAGTTGCATGCTGTGATCAATTTTTGGCGCCTAAGTTACCGTACTTTTGCTAGAGATTTTTTTGATGTTGCCTTTTAAGTACATTTAAATTCCATTTGACCGATTTTGTTCCAAAATCTTTAACTCAAAAATACTGTATAATTGATTTAATGTTAGTTCTTTGCATGGGTGAAACTTTTTAAGTGCAACAATACCACGTTATCAAGATGAGTCACATTCCAGAACTTTTTTATTTGTTTTAATAATAATTGATTTTGGCTAACCTGTGATTTAAAGAATTTTGTTATCCTAAATAAGAACACCTTATAAATTCTCTTTAAGTTTACGTTTTAAATACACCACTTAAAAAACAAAAAAACAAAAATACACAATGCATAATTTTTAGTGCTAGGGTAAGCAAAACATCATTTTTAACAAAAATTTGTACCAGAAATTTGTAAAGTAAAGATCTGTATTTTTTAGTTCGCGTAAATCATAAGTTATGAGTGAATCAATTTAAAGTTTTGAAAAACCTTCCATGTTATGCTTTCATCGTTTTGAAGAATGCGTTCTAGAATTATTTTTTAGTACTTAAATTCAAATCCGAACTCGGATCTTAAGTATGTATATGCTCAATTTTAAAAATATCCGTTTTCAAAATAATATGTTTAAAAAATTGAAGTGATAATCTTTTTTAGGCGTTATTGTTTATTGATGATTTGGAAAATCATCACGAATTTTAGTGAAAAAAATCTACTTCATGAATTTCCGTAGCCCCAAAAAGTCTAATGTAAGGTTATAAATGGTTATGTTTCCAAAAACAGATGTGGAAGATTGATATTGAAGTCGGTTTTGAAATAAGGTCAACTAAAACCTTTGAAAACGTATAATTTTATTGCCAAACCTTGTTGGCCAGTGCTTCAAAAAAAACTTGGTACTGTATGCGTTCAATTAACTGAATAAAATAAAAGGTTTAGAAAATTGTAAACTGTGTACCTAACTTTTTAATTAAACAAAAGAAAAACATAAATTAATGCTTTTTAATATTACAGTACAAATAAGATATTTTTATCATTCGTCATACAATGTTTGTTGCAAAAACTGACGGGTAGTATGTACTTGTATTACTTCAAATTTTAAAGGATTTGTCGGAGGGAATGAGAAACTTAAATATTAAAAAAAAAACCAAAATGTTAGTGAATAAGTACAAAAACTATATGAAAATGAAGTTGTTAAGAAACAATCACATGGCGAAGTACTGATAAAATGATAGGTATCATTTCCACACCTTTTTGAAAAGATAAGATAATGAAATTAGTAAAAACATATCTACTAACTTACCTATCTAAAAACTTAATATACACATGATATGCGGGTAAGACTTTCTGGAGAGTGTGTTATGTATGCGATGGCGTAGGTAGTATTATAGGTTCATATGCGATTTGCTTTTAATGCAACTATGCATAGAATATTCAACATGTATGCTTGGTATACAAGTATTCAAATACAAAATTAATTACTCAGACATAGTTCTTTATTATAGCTGGCTATGCTATTCGCACGTGTATACTATTCGCATTTACATCATTTACCCGGAATTAAAGCTTCTGTATCTCCGCTGACGCTGACATAAAAACGTGCTTAGGTTTTAGATAGATAATATACTATACAGGTGTAAGAAAGAGTTGACATTGTCAAGTATATAATAGTAATAAACATAAGTAAAGTATATTCATAAACATGTTGGTATTGATGATTTTCAATATTTTAATGAAATTCTTAGGTAACACTTTTGCAACGCTTTAAATAACTTTTTTTGTGACTAACTTTTTGTCAAACATCTGTGTTTATGTATTTGTTTTTCAACAACTGTTTCTTAGCTCTGGAAATAAAACGAACACTAATCCATATCGAGCTCTTTACTCAGAATTCAAAATCATTCGACCAAGCACCAGTTCAAAAGTTATTAGAGATACCTTTTTTCTAGCAACTTTTTAAAAAATTCAAGGTTTTTCACCCACATAAATCAACTTACAACATTAGATGGGTTTCGGTTAAAATTTTCTCCAACCATAACGAGCCCTTTCCGCGGTAAAAATACTTTTATCGTTAACGACAAATCAAAAGTTAACAGCCCTAAGCCATTATTGGAAATTATTAACGGCACTTAAGCTAAAAATTGGCAATAGGTTTTATTCCTCTCATCTGTTTTTATTGAAAATATTGCTTACGATAAAATTGCGGAAAAGAAATGATATCTCAAGAGCGATTAGAGATATCGCCTTTAAAGAAATTCAGCCAACCATAGCATCAATTCAAAAAAAATATCGATTTAACTGGTCCCAAAATTCTCACAAACAAAAAACAAAAAATAAAACAGATGAGTTTGGAATATTCTTGCTAATTGTATTTTATAACATTTTAACATTTATTTTTTGTTTTTTAACCAAAGAAAAGGGTGTTTTTTAGAGGTATATATTGAAATAGAATAAAACAAAAATGATTAATTTGCAAAATTTATAAGAGGTGTTCAGGCGTCAGTCTATTCATCTTGAAATGCCGTAATTCCTTGTATTTTTTGTACTACGATTGGTGAACAAACATTTTTGGTTGACAATTATAAGATGCAAATGAACAAACGGAAACAATTGGTCTTTTCATCCTAATTCATTAATTGTGTTCAAATACAAATGAAAACCCTGATTACAAACGATTTGCTTGGTTGGAAAAAAGAGGACAAACGAATAGGACATTTTCAATTGGGGGTTCTGACTTCACACAGTATTTGATTTCTTATTTTCAATTGTTTTTTATAAGATCATGACAAACTACGAGTACAAGCTAGAGTTGAAGTCAAGGCTTTTGAAGTATCCAGTAAAATCTTTTTTACTTGCGATGTATTGGCACTATATGGCAAGTATTGCATTCGTAAAAATTTTTAGTCAAACATGACATTACGAGAGAGAGAGAAGTCGAAAAAAAGTGGGTGCGAACTTGGAAATTAAGTTGTTAAACTGATTTTCGTTAGGCATTTTATTAATTTTTTTTTAAGACTAAAAATATAAGTACAATCGAGAATTCGATTTTTATCAAAAACAAACCGATAGACTTTTATTATTGTTTTATATTGTTGTTTTCTTTACTTGGCCTTTTTGAATAAAAAAAAATATGTTTGTATTGCTCGATAAGGCATTAAATCCAGATCAGAAGGGGTAACAAACTTCTTGGTCTGGCGGAGAAGACCACTAAGCCGCGTTTTTGGCGACTGCAAATATGTCACTCCGAAAAAGATGGTTTGTGATTCACATACCTAGACCTGAAAGCTGTTCAGTCTCCTCAGTGCATGTACCATATATGGATAGTGGGAAGGGTTACGCTTTTGGGACAGTAGACAACATTGAGTTTTCGAAGGATTAATTCTACACGGTTTTTGATTCCCCATTGGACAATTCTGTCATGATCGAAGAGCAAGGATGTCATCTGCAAAACAATTAAATGGGTTAGAAGTTTCGCACCAAAGATCATTTTAAAAAGTAAAGAAGAGTGTCGGAGACAAAACGGAGCCCAAAACGGAAACCGTCCAATACTTCTTGACTTGAACAGTCCGAAAGGTAATTCCTTACCCAACAAAGAAGAGATTCGTAAATAATAAATGCAAGCATTTTCGATAAGAGAGCTTGATGCCAAACTCTATTAAATGCCTTTGAAATATAAAGTGCAATAATATAACTTCCTCCAAAACGATGTAAAGATTTGTTTCACTGTTCGGTAAAATAAACCATGAGATCACCAGAGAACTTGCTACGAAAGCCATTCTGCCGGTCATTAAGAAGCTTTCGTCATTCTTCAAGATATTTCTTGAGCTGAAAATTGATCTACGTTTCCATGAACTTGGAAAGAAGGGACAATAGTTAGAGGGTGAGAAGAATTCGCCTTTTTTAGGGACAGTTTTCCATCCCCTCAGGACCTGTAGAGCAGGAAAAATTTAAAAGTTTACGGAGGTTTTGCCTGCGAAGAAGCACACCTTTTCAGAATAATATTAGGGATACTATCCGGGCCAGCAGATTTGTGAATGTCGAGGTCTTTAAGTACTCTAGCAACTAAACGAGTGCTAAGAAGAATTGTCTCATAGAATCGTATACGCTTTCAAGTACAGGAGAAGTCAATGTCCGTCAAGTTAGGAATAGCACTTTAAAACTCATAATGGGATTAATTTATGTGATTTTGTCGTAAAAGAAAAACTATTATCGCACTTCTTTTTTATAAATGAATCCCTAATAATGCTAGCTTGACAGTCAAGTTAGCATTAAAATAATCATGTATTCATTAATATAAGGTTTTATCATTTCGTTTTAAATATGATTTTGGGCTACCGCGGATGGCTCAAATAAATTTCAGTGGAGGGGACAAATTTTCGACAACTTTTTGCAGCAATTGGGTATATGTATCAGAATCGACTTTAAATCGAACTGTTTTTATTATTTTTAGATTACAGTAACCCCATTTTTAATTCACAAATTTGATTTTATTCTATTTTTGCCAAGTATTGGTTGGGACTTAGTTCGTCTGGTCAGTTAGTTTTTTAGAACATAACATCCGACATCCGAGTCGTTTTATGCATAGCTTTTCATGGCAAGAGTACGATAACTTAGGCGACAAGATATTATAACGGATTTTTTAAGAACAGTTAAAAACAAGCATTTTTTATTATGGGAGGGGGGTCTATCTCCCCCCGTTTAGACATGAGGGGCAATTTAAAAAAACTATTACTTAATATGGAAAAAATTTCTTAAAAAAAACGGTAATACTTACAGTTAAGTATAATACATTTTTTTAAAGCCAACATTCTGTTCTATTAGTCAGTTTTTAAATCAAGTCAAAACTATGCATAGTTTTTGAAAAATTTAATTTTAAACTCAAATTTTGAGTAAAAAAAGTTAAAAAAAAGGTTTAAAGTGTAATTTTGCAATACTTCAAGATTATTTACTATTGTTTTTATTTTAGAATTGATTGCTCTTATTTGTTTTTGATCAAAAACTGAAAACTAGATGATTTTATGACGGTCAATGATGTTAAGTTCATTTTCTCTCGAATATTAGGTTTGTCGCTTTTAAAAACGAAAAAAAAACATGCATACAAGTACACGTACAGACTGCATATTGCTCATTATTCAGTTCTTCTTCAAGACCACAAAAGGTAAACCGCAATGTCAAGGATGACGTTACATTATTGCCATGTATTTTCCTCTTTGATCTCTTATGGCAAATGCGAAGATGCGGAAAATAAAGAAATTTATTGAATTACAAATAGAAGACGATATTCTATGTGGTTTCTTTAAGGAATATTCAGTAGTTTGTCCATGCTATAGTCATCATTTTGATTGGACAATTAAAGATATCTACTTAAGATCACACTGCAATAGATAGCGCGTTGTTTGCGTTAGAGTTTGCTTCATCATATAACAATACAAATTGTGAACACAGTTACAAATAAATAATTTGATCAGTAATGGTTATAGTTTTCTTATGTGGCGCGACAGCCCTTCCACTCGCATTAGATTCATTGTCAAATATAATAGAACATGCACCTATACTTGTGTTGGAAAAAGTTTAATTGATACGGTCAACTAATTAATTTTTTTACTAGAAACAATGTATTTCCGCTCGATAAGCTGTTCAATTTGTGTCAGTCATTAGTCGTATGAGAAATACAAACTACTATTCCAAGGCGACTGCCCCACAAAAAATAATTATACATACATCATTTACCACATCAACTAAGAGTGTTGGCGCTGATACATGCACTTCAATTTAATAATTTTTGAAAAGGGTAGATACTCGTATGTTAAATTTTAATTAATTTTTTTCCAAAGTAGCGAAAATATGTAATAAATAAATTGGGTGGCGCAACAGTCCGTTGAGAACAAGGGCCTAGTAACTTACAACTCTCAACCATTCCTGTGTGCGAATACTGTTGTCAGGGATGGAGGGGACCTACAATTTTAAGCCGAATCCGAACGGCTAATTTGAGAAAGCACTTTTTCATGACAAGAATTACTCTTGGAGAATTTGTCAACTTCTCGCAAGAGGCAGTACCCGTGAAAAAAACTTTAGATTACATAGGCAGAAATTGAACCCAAGACCTCTGGCATGATAGTCCAACGCACTTTTTTTTTTGAAATTCATTTTTATTCATTATTTCTTAAAACTATCTTAAAGCTAGACAAAAATTCATAAAACTAGCCTAATTATCCATAACTTACAACTAACTTACTGGTCCAATACGGACACTCTAAGTTAAAATATAACACTTAATACTAATGCCTTTCGGCCCTAAGATCTATTTTACTGTAATTCATTTTATTTATTTTTGTTTATTAGAAAATTTAAAAAAAAACTAATTTCAATATCTTTTTTTTATTTTTACTTAAAATCTACTTAAAATAAGGTCCTTAAATACAACTTAAAACTAACTTAAACTACCTATTCTACCTATAAACTACTTAAAACTAGAACAACCACAGCAGCAAATCTAACTATCTAACATTTTTGTTTTTCATATTTTGTTGTCCTTTTTTTAAAACTTTATTTAATTTTTTTTTTTTTTTTTTATATTTTTTTCATATTTTTTTTTGTATTTTTTTTTTTTTGGTTCCACCATGCCTATTCTACTTAAAACTAAACCCTAAAACTATAAAACAAGTATGTAAGCCGGCCAAGGCTTAAAACCCCATCCCGACTACCCACTATCAAGTGCCGATTGAAGCCACCAAAACTGGTTCTCCTGCTTCATCCTATCAGTTCGGACACAGTCCTACTGAACATAAATATAAAATCATGGTTAGGTTAAGTTGAAGTAGGTCAAAGAGTAGGACACCTTAGGCCGGTTGTTGGCCCATTGTGATACCACATGAATCTTAAGGCTTTTTTATGAGCTCAATGAAACCAATTGGAGTTACTTGCGAAACGTGAAGCGCTAATTATGTTAGTGCGTTTGAGATCATGTAGATCGTCTACGTCGTCTTGTTTTAGCAAAAGCTTGCACGTTGCGGAACTGGTGGGGTGGTATTGTACCATTTTTGTCGAGTTCACCTGCGTGTCGGTGTGCAGAAATGTGTGCTGTGTGTGCGCTGGAGCAGGCACCGGTTTTCGGTGTCAGACACGGAGCGAGTAAAATCAAAAGATTTTGATTTCTTGTGTCGATGTTTCGATCGGTGTGATGTGTATAAGGATGCGCGCACACATTTAATATTCAGTTTAGTGATGTGAAAAGTAGTTACTTCTAGGTAATCGTTACTTTAGTTACTTTTTCCAAAGTGATCGTTACTTTTGAATGATTACTTTGTGATTACTTGAAAAAAAATACACGAAGAGCACTCAATTTCACAAATTTTTTTTTTGAGATATTGCAAGGTCATAGGGAGATTTTGATAAAACCTGAAACAGGAATCTAAATCAATGGTTTTTTGGGTGTGTGTAAGTATGTTTGTATGTTTGCACGTACGTTTGGGACACATTTTTTCATCGGTCATTTCTCAATAACCTCAATTATAAATCGGATATCTAAAACTATTACAATATCATTCCTTTTTGATTTATTTACTTTAAGTTACTTTTGGATTTAATTACTTTTAGTTACTTTTGGATTTAAATTTTTAAGATATTTCTGGATTTGATTATTCTTGTTTTTGTTTGTGGAATACCTCTAAATGATATTGAAACTGATTACGATTACGAAATAATTTTATAAAAATGAAATATTGGAAAAGAAAGTGGTTGAAGTAGAAGTTCTGGATTTTTGCATACTGTTATATTTTTTGTATTTATATACATATACAAAGATAAGTTTATTAATAATAATACGTCGTCTTTCGTCTTTGGTGGTATGACAATTCACAATACATATAATTTAAGTGTGGCCTACAATTTTAGGTCCAAGTGATCAATATTCACAAGTCTACTTATTCACCAAAAACATCATTGCAAAATCTAAACCCGTTAGGTGCCGCTTTAGTCTATCTTCTACATTTTTAAATCTAACTGATCAATATTCGCAAAATATATTGCTGTGATGCCAAAAATAAAATGGATCTAGTCTCAAATTCTAAAATAATTTAATTTCATAAGAAATCCGAAAATTCTATTTAATACATTTCAGCTGAATTGAATAAAGTATTGACAACAAGCTCAAATCTTGAAAAAACTTGAGTTTCTCATATTCCAAAAAAAACATTTTTAGGGTTTTGGAAAGTAATACCAGATCATTGCCCGATATGTCTTTAAAACTTTATATATCAAATTGAATTGAAAAGTAATACAAAACTCAATACAAGTTTTTCTTCTGATCGTTACAACTGGTTCTTAACTATTTTAATTCCACTTTTTGAATTCCTGGGTTTAATTACGCAGCCCTCATTAATCATATCTCCTATGGAGTTTTCCATGGGTAAATTCAAATTACCGTCAAAAATTGTTTTTTTTTTCGTGTCGGGATTGGAACACGATTGGAACTATTTTTTTTTTTTCAATGTATTAGTGCAACTTCGTGTACGTATTAACGAGTGCGGTGGAGCAAGAGCTGTCAAATTTCCAGCTAAACGTTTTTTTATAGCTGCATTAGTATTAGTGCAAAAAGGGGTAAATTTGCCTTAAAATCTAAATCTTAAATCAAAAATAAATCAATTTATATTTCCCTATAGAATTCAAAAACGGTAAATTTCTGTTTGATAAATCTAGATCAATAATAAATTGAATTATTTTACGCATAATAATTGCTTGATTAACCGAGCTAGTAGTTTATTTAAACTTCCATTGGCAATATATTGTTTTTAATTTATTAAACAACTACTTTACTCACAATTTTTTCTATAAAGTTAATTTTCCATCTATAATGCCCTGCACTCAGAGTGTATATTTATAACTCTTAGTTTAATAACAATATTTAGTACTATACAAATGAATTAGTTTGATCTAAGAACGTAAAAGTTAGGTTACAGTGCCACCTATCGGATTTAGATTTGTCCACTTTCTTTGTAGTTAAATAAGACCCTTTGTTGTGAATATTGATCAATTTAAGCTTAAAATGTAGAAGTTAGACTACAGCGCCACCAATTCGATTTAGATTTTCCTGTTCTGTTTTTGGTACATAAGTAACCTTCGTTGTGAATATTTATCAGTTTGATCCAAAATTGTAGGCCAGGCCACAAGTAAATTATATTTATTGAATTGTCATGTAGCCAAAGACGACAACCTTTTTTGTACAAATCTTAATTTTCGTATGTAAGAGTACAACAAATATTAACAGTATCAACAAATTCAGAAACTCTTCCACTCTCTTTGCCAATATTTCATTTCCATACAATTATTTCTAAAATCGTAATCAGTTTCAGTATCATTAAGATGTATTTCGTATCAAAAACAAAACAAAACAAATCCAAAAATATCTTTAAAATACAAATCCAAAAGTAACTAAAAGAAATCAAATCCAAAAGTAACTAAAAGTAATCAAATCCAAAAATAACTAAAAGTAATCAAATCCAAAAGTAACTAGAAGTAAGCAAATCCAAAAGTAACTAGAAGTAATCAAATCCAAAAGTAACTAGAAGTAATCAAATCCAAAAGTAACTAGAAGTAATCGATTCGACTGGTAATCGTTACTCGGGTAAGTAATCGATTACTTTGATTACTTGAAGTAATCGTTACAAAGTAACTATAGGATTTGGGGTGGGTGCGAGTTTGGGTATATGCAAAGAACACGAATGCGTTGTGATTCTTTCATAACTGTGAGCCATACTTGCTTTTTAAATTTGGGAATTTCTTTGATTTTAGTGCTCAAATGCAAAAGTTCTTTGCATATATGTACCCAAACTCGCACCCACCCCAAATCCTATAGTGATCCCAAGCAGGGGGGTTGCAGGGGGGCAGCATGCCCCCTTACATACCTAGCTGTTAGTACGCCGTGCTATCAATTCAAAAAAAATTTTTTAGCAAAAGTAGCTATTCTAGACAATAAATCAACCATTTTTGCGTGTTTTGTATGTAAAAAAGTGAACTTTAAAAATTTTGTATTAACTTTTGAATTTTAAAATATTCGGCGTTGTTTCCATTATTTTTTTGGCCTTATTTCTTTTTATAAATCGAAATAAAGCCAAATTGGCTTTATTTCGTTTTGAACAACGAAATAAGGCCAAATTTGAAATTTGGTGTTATTTCATTTGGCACTATTTCACGTCACCGTTTTGAAGCATTTAAAACATTCAAACACTGTGTTGCGGCCGTTAAACGAACTTGTTTTTTTCTCGGGGCACCTTTTTAAGTGAGCTTACAAGATATTATCGTTTAACACCTTCTGGGTATTAACTAACTTGTTTATTATGTTTTTATGTTTTTATGTTTTTTTTTTATAACTTCTGAGTCTATATTAGCACATTGGTATATGTATTTGAGGAGGTCGTTTGTTATTGGTGCTTATACGTATGATATTAACATTGATTTATAAAATACATGTAGTACATATGAAATGTACAGGGTGTCCATTTGAACATGGTCCAACTGAATATGGTGATAGGCTGTACCTACATGTGATGACCCTGAATGTTATGAGTAAGATAGGCTCTAATAATTATAACAGCATTAATCAAAAAAAAATGTATCCTGGGTGTTCGGTAAAGAATAGATAGTCATGAAACTCCTTGTTGACTGCTATGAAACCGGAAAAAGGGCCTACCACAAGGGTAATTAAAATTATTTCATTCGAGGTGTTTTTTTTTACTTTCTTAAAACTTTTGGAAAGCACGGTTAAAATGGATGAATTTCATCGATTTTCTTTTCCAGTCATTTTCTGCAAAGATATAAAATCTAACAACAAATAAAACAAAAAAATCAAAATACTTGCTGTTTTTCTTTTTAAGTACTTGTAATTTGATTAAGAAGGTAATTGCAAGTAGCTTAAGTAGTTGTAAGTAGTTTTAATAAGCTTATATTTAATTTTGCTCAGTTGTTAGCTTATCACACCAAAAAACATGCAGTGACGAATAGAAGTGGTCAAATGTTTGCACTCATTTAAAAATGAATGATTGTGCCTAAAAGGTAATTCGCTTTAATTTTCCATATTATCAATTTATTGAATAACTTGTTCATTCCAAGACAAAAATAAATCCTACAAACTAATGAAAAACAATCAAAATTTAAACTATTATAAGCTAGTACAAACACTACGCTCTGATAAAGTGAAGATTTTATTTTCGTTGAAGGAAAGCCTGGGTTTATAATATTATGATAATTTAAACTTTCGTAGACAAGATGATGTTTTTAGCTTTAAAAGTTCACAAAAAGGGGCATAAAAAAATTACAGAGTAGTTCCTTTAAAAAAGGATTAGTAGCCGGATCTCACCTGATATAAGAAATTAAAAATATTGTTAATACCAAGATTATTCATTTATTCTTCGTTAGGTCAAAAGTCATATAGTACATAAAATAGTTTAACTAAGAGCGCCTGCATGGAGCCAATAAGTAGTTTGTTGTAATTTACCAATAAGTGCTTTTATAATTTAACATAAAATATAAGTTATCATGTATTGAGTTTTATATGTTTCACTAAAATTACTCAATATTTGTTTACAATTAATAAACTTTCAACTTTTACCACAATAAGAACAAACAATATAGAGTTAGTCAACTTTGCCATTTATTCCTTTTTATTTAATTGAAACTAAAATTTTTGTTTGCTTATAATATGTTGATAATAAGTTTTTGTTCATAAAAACATATGTATATAACATGCAAATACAAATTTGTCTTGTATGCATATTCATGAGTAGCTACCCAATTAAGATCAATCAAATCAATTCAACGCATTCCAAACAGTCGCCAATTAAAAACTTGCATACATAACATCTGTTTGCTTTTACATGGAAATACAATTACTTTTTACTTATAGGGCAGCCCCATGTTTTTTTTTAACTATGAAAGTAAAAATAAGTAAGTGAACATTCATAATAGGCTGGGAATGAAAGTGTTTAAGGTTCAAAACATTAGTTCTTGAAATTCTATGATTTCCGATTCAGGATAAAATCATACTAATATTATAAACGTGAAATTTAGTAATTAGGGATGTATGAACATCGCATAATAGTAATATGTACAAGGGTATCTCAAATAAAATATCTCATATGAAATAATGAGGAAGTGGTAATCCTATTTAATATTAAATAAATTAATAATATTTTTTTGTTGAAACAATATAAATTTGAACTAAAATCACGGTCGATACTACTTAAAAAAAAAAAAAAAAAAACAAGAAATTCACAAAAATAAAAACCGTAAACTGATATAAAATTTCAAATTTCTCAAACTTTTCCTTGTTTAATAATTTGGAATAAAATTACCAAATGAATTTTTCAAATTACAAATAAAATACAAAATACAAATTTTATTTGATATGTTGAGATAAATGATTGTTACCATTTTTTAAGCAAAAGACGAATTCAACAGAGACTGAACAAAAGTAATAACGTCATATATTTCAATAGGGTCTATGAAATAACTCCCACGAAATAAGTCCCACTTTTGAAAACGAAATAAGTCCCACCAAAAATTGCTTACAAAAATGAAATAACTCCCACGAAATAAGTCCCACTTTTGAAAACGAAATAAGTCCCACCAAAATGAAATGATTTAAAAATTTACTTGAAATAAAATAACTCCCACTCAAAATGAAATAACTCCCCTTGAATAATATATTTCTTAAATGAATTAAGTCCCACTTTCATAAACGAAATAAGTCCCACTAGTAACAACGTTTGGATTCGTAAATGGATTGAGTACAGATCAATTGTTCTTATTATTAAGATGGAAACCGTTTCGGAAGGACCATCAGATTAAAATTATCGACCTTTATAAATAGCTTGAAGATCCAGTGCATGGTAGACGGTATTATAGTTTTAACTTGGCATTGGGATTAGTTGTTTTTTGTAATGGTGATATTAGAAAACATGGAACACGAATTCCAATTTCCTACTAAAAATATAATAAAACACTTACATACGTAATTACGTCAACAATTTTTTTTAATATTGTTTTTCCAGTAGTTAAGTTCGGTACCTATTTGTACACATTTCTTTAAAGTTTTTTTATTATAGTAAGTATAAAGTAATTAATAACAAAAAAAGGAGAGCCATGAGAGTTAAGAACAAGAATTAAGGTTGTCCCTTTTACGAAATGTCCAATATATAACTTTTTGCATAAGAAAAAAATGAGAAATAAAGCCATAATGGCCTTATATTTCATGGCTCTATCGCACCCCTCCATAAAAAAATCATTTATTTATCAGATAAATATTTGAAGGGTTTCATGAACTTCTGCACGACAGAATGGACATACTAGTTTACTGGTTTGATCAATTTTGTGAGTTTGCATTGTAAGACAGCATTCATTGCAAATTTTCAAGTGCTTACAAGGAAAAAATAAGATATTTGGCTGCTTTATGAAACAAATCACACACATATTATTATTAATTGTATTCTGGTTGGTTTCAATATGGTTTAACGACTCGTCTTCAATGTCCTCTTCCAAATATGATAATTCTTCAAAAAGATCTTCATCAGGCTCCAATTGTACAATTAAATTATTTTTTTGATAACACCAGTTAGTCAAGGAATTTAGAAGGAGTTATAGTATAGTAGCCTTCTTTGGAATGCTTTTCCTATGACGCTATTGTAAGCTTCTATTGCAGACGTAGTGCGGATTTCAGAATCGAAAACTGAAAAGTTATGTGGACCGATCTGTAATAATGAAATCATAACACCTTTTTGTAAATATTATGTAAAAGGGAATATTGTACCTTTTGCATCCATTGATTCTCAAAATATTTTATAAATGATTTGAATCTATCTAAAGCGTTCAATTTTCCTAAATCTTCGGTTAGTAGTTGGAAGCTATCCGAAATGTGCATTCCAGGTAATAATGGAAGAGATAGAAATTTGTGATAAATTCTAGACGCTTCTTTATTTTGCCGAATATATTGAGTGAGCCTTTTGTCCTTAATGGTTATGAATCGACGCAATGCCTGGCAATAATGGAACCAGCAACCAAACATTTTTGAATCAGGGAAACTTTTTTCAATTGCGCTTCTCAATCCTGTTTCATAATCTGTTATAAAAGTTGCTTGTGACAGATCAATAATGCTCCTTTGTATATAACTTAATAAATGCTGATATGCTTTTAGAGACTTTTTGGTCATCAGTACGAAAAGAAAGGGGAATACCTAAAATAGAAAAAATAATAAATCTATATGTACATATGTTTACATAATATAAATCTATATATAGTTATGAATGAAATTAATTACCGAACCAAAGTATTCACAATGTAAGATTAATAGTTGTTTAAAGCTTCCTAGAGGAAGTACAGAAAAAGTACCATCAATTAAAATGTTTCTTTTCGAATTAACAGGAATGCATTCTTTCATCAGTTCAACAGTTCTTTCAGAACAAAAAACGCAATATGCAAAGTCTTTTTCTTGGTAGCATATGTTGAAAAACTGCCATTGTTTGTTTCCATTTAATTTGGAATAACCGAATTTATCATAAACTGCTTCGTCTTGGAAAACTTCCTGCACTTCTGCCAGTGTTTTGGGAGAATTTTTAAAATTTTTATTCGCAATATACTGCAAACTGCGCTGTATTTTATCAAAGACAATATTTTTGCTTTCGTTTTGATTTCTGCAAAGACTTTATTAAGTACTTACTTAATAAATAATAATTATCATGTGGGTGGTACTTACTCCATGCTAGTATTCACAAAAATATTGCGAATACTTCCAGCGCAATTGTTTTCAGTTGGCTTTTCATTAAGACGTGCGCATTTTGTTTTTACATTATTTAAAAATTTTAGTTCTTTGTACAGAGCCTCTTGATTATCGTGATTGTGCGCTTTATAATTTTTTGCTTTAATGCACTCGCTGCCAAATAACATTATTCGTGATGGACAATCCTTTACATAACAAACATAAAAATGTTTTTCAAATTTAGTGCACTTTTTAATATATAATTGTTTCTCAAAAAAATATAAAGAAGCTTGCTGTTATTCCTCTTCCCTGCAATTATTTCGTATGTCACACTCATGTTCACTATTGAAATTCACAAACTTAACTAATCAATACAATGATAAGGTCTTGTAAACTAGCACACTTAACAACAAATTTGAAACAATACCATTCATTTCGTAAAGAGCAAGAAATAACGGAACTTTTCGAAAGCATATTCTACAATACAATATTTTTTTTTTAAAAGCAACAAAAAGAACATTATGAAATTCAATTAGAAACAACGTGAAGAGCAACAAATAACGGCAAAAATGGGGAGAGTACGATAACTTTGGCGACAAAGTTTAATGACGGATTTGTATAGAACAGTTAAAAACAAGCATTTTTACTATGGGAGGGGGGTCTATCTCCCGCCGTTTAGGCGGTAGGGGCAATTTAAAAAAATATGTACATTAAATGGAAAAAAAATAATTAAAAAATAACGGTAATACTTACAATTAAGTATTATACCTTTTTTTTAAGCCAACATTTTTGTATTTTAGCTTGTTTTTAAATCAAGTCAAAACTATGCATAGTTTTTGAAAAAAATTGTTTAAAACTAAAAATTTATGCAAAAAAAAAATAAAAAAAAAGGTTTAAAGTGTAGAATTTCAAAACATTCAAATTATCTACTGTTTTTTTTTTTTAGAATTCATTGCTCTTATTTGTTTTTGATCAAAAACTGAAAACTAAATGACTTTATGTCTTCTAGTTCTTGAGAAAATTGAAAATTAACAAAAAAAAATATTTTAATTAAATTACTTTTTCCTTGCTTAAGTATTAACGTAGTCTTATTTTGATAGTAATAATCGAATATGGATTAAGATACACCTAGGGTAAATTAATTTTTCTTAAATCCAGCTTATTTAAATGCAAAAGAAACTTTGCATGCACCCCATCTTGCACCCACCGAACCTTGCCCCCTCCCCACCTTGCACGCACTCCAACTTGCACCAACCCCAAATCCTATAGTGTTCCCAAGCAGGGGGGTTACAGGGGGGCAGCATGCCCCCCCCTTACAGATCCCACTGTTGCATACACCCAAACTCGCACACACCTTACTGTTGCATACACCCAAACTCGCACCTACCATTGTTACTATCAAAATAAGACCACTCAAGCAAAAAAAAAAGAATTAAATTAAAATAGTAGTTGTGGTTATTTTCAATTTTCTCAAAAATTAAATGACATAAAATCATCTATTTTTCAGTTTTTGATCAAAAACAAATAAGAGCAATAAATTCTGAAATAAAAACAATGGTAGATAATCTTGAAGTAGGTATTGAAAAATTACACTTTAAACCTTTGTTTTAACTTTTTTTACTCAAATTTTGAGTTTAAAATTAAATTTTTCAAAAACTACGCATAGTTTTGACTTGAATTAAAAACTGGCTAATAAAACAGAATATTGGCTTTCAAAAAATTTTATAAAACTTAATTGTAAGTATCACCGTTATTTTTTAATTATTTTTTTCCATTTTAAATAATAATTTTTTTAAATTGTCCCTACCGCCTAAACGGGGGGAGATAGACCCCCCTCCCATAGTAAAAAATGCTTGAATTAAGCCCCTCTACCAAAAACCGTTATTATACCTTGGCGCCAAAGTTATCGTAAATTAAAAGCATTAAAATTATTAAGCATTCACTTAAAATGCAAAATTATGAAAATGAAATAAGTCCCACTTAAAACGAAATAAATCCCACCAAAATATAAATTTAGGGGTATGAATTAACTCCCACTTTACAAAACGAATTTATTCCCACTCAAAACGAAATAAGTCCCACTTAAAATAAAAACGCGTAACGAAATAAGTCCCACCAATTGACGAAATAAGTCCCACTTTTAAAAACGAAATAACTCCCACTTTCAAAATAGCAATTTTTGGTGGGACTTATTTCGTTTTCAAAAGTGGGACTTATTTCGTGGGAGTTATTTCATAGACCCATTTCAATATACTTCAAGAAATCATAACTTTGAGCAATACCATAAATAACTTAAATATTAAGCTATTAAACCTTTAAAGAAAGAAAACAAAAAGAAAACAGCCTAAATATCGCTGATTCATATAACTAAAATAGAGAAAAGCAAATATTTTGTTCATTGCTCCGGAAATATGTATACCCAACCCGTGATGGATTCTGCATCTCATGAAACTGTATCAAAATCTAAGAATAAATGCACACACGTGATATGTCAAGTCTATAAACTGTGCAGGAGAGACGTAATTAGCTCAGGCGCGTTTTTAAATTTGTTGATAGGGACCAATTCGTTTTTATTTACCAAAATAATGTGTTTTTTTTTGTATTTATAAACTATGTAACTGCACTTATTTAGCACCATTTGCTTAGAAACTATAAAGAAGTGCCCAACCATGATGCACAAGTTCTTCAAGTAAGTAAGCTATGTATGTAACAGATCATTTTCAATGAAAACAATATGTTAAAGAACCCTGTTTACGATTCAAACCCAAACTTTTGGTACGGGACCGTAACGAAATCCCGCAAAACAAAATCCCGCGTAACGAAATCCCGCCGATTAAATTTGATATTTTTTGTGTGACACACGCACAGAAAATGGTCCGAGTAACGAAATCCCCCCGATCACGACGGGATTTTTCTACTCCTTTTTGGCAGAATTTCTAGTACGGCATAAGATAGAATTTTGGAAAAAATATTTTCTGGAAAAGTAGTGAAAAATATTTTGCTCTAAAAAAAATATTTTTCCTTCTTCCTTATTTTTGATTGGTCCTTTTTTGTTAGGCTATTTGATTTTAAAATTTATTCCCGCCAAATTAGCCTTCTTCAGGGTATTTGTATGGAAAAAATTAATTTTTTTTGAAAAAACGCTCCAAAAGCTAGAAATCTTGTTTTTATCTCTTTGAATATTTTATATGGGAAAAATTGATTTTAAGCACGCTTAGAGTCGTATTTAAGCTAAAACCGATTTTTTTTGAAAAAACGCTCCAAAAGCTTGAATTCTTGTTTTTATTTCTTTAAATATTTTTTTTTGCTCTAAAAAGAACTTTCAAAACGCTCAAACAGCGTTTTAAGCTAGTAAATGTCTAGCATCAATTTTTAAGCGTTTAAGAACATTCCCATAATGAACGTTCTAAAACGCTTAAAAAATAAAAACGCCTATTAATGGGCAGCGAAATCAACACGCTTAAAATGCTTTTTAAGCGTAAGGGAAGATTCACATATCGAATCAACCAAAACGCCATAAAGCACTTCGAGCGCTGTCGCCACTCTAAATAGAGCGTAAATAGAGCGCTGGCTGAACATCAAGTTCATATCTCTTTGTGAGGTGTTTACCTCACGGAGTTCTAAGAAGAACTGAAAATAATGCATTTTTTTTTACATTTACATTTATCTTTTATTGAACCTTTTATATATTACAATTGTCTTAAAATAAACTTATAATTAAATATTAAATGATAAAATAATTTGTTGGCACTTAGGGGCCTAACTCTATACATTGTATGTTCTTAGAAATTAAAGAATAAACTAAAATATTATTGTTGTAAGATAAAAAAATCAATGAAAACAAATTTATAAATCCTCGGGGTGTTCAGGCCCGGTTGTCTGTTGGATGGGCTATTAGCCACGGTGGTAAGCTGACTCCGTGTCAGCGTAAAATTGAAGATCTCCTTCTTCGATGGTGGGCTCAAGTTCCTCGTTTAGTATATCCATAGCACACAGATATCTTGGTTCAGGGTGGCATTGCTGGGAGTTCATCCTTCTGATTAGCTCGTTTTGGTGGTTGTTCAGTCCTCCTGTGATCTTCCTGGCTGTTTGGAACAGATACTTGTCCAATGGAATTATTTTGGCTTCGTCGTAGACTCGTTTGTTGCTGAAGTGTCTTTGCTTCTGATAGTTGAAGTAAAGTCCAGTGCATCTCCGTAGGATTTTCCTTTCAAAGACGAGAAGTTCCTTCATGGCTGTCTTTGAAATTGTGAACCACACCGGGAAGCTGTAGGTGATGATGGGACGTAACAATTGCTTGTAAATTAGCAATTTGGTTGGCTGGCTGAGTCCCGTTCTTCTTTTGAGGAGCGGGTTAAGGCGGTGCAGTGCCAAATTAGCCTTTCTAAGGACAGCTCTCGAGTGGGGTTGAATTTAAACAACTCGTTAAAATGAATACCCAGATATTTGGCGTTTCTCCTTGCTGGTATCACTGATCCATCTGGGAGTGTGATAGCAATGCTTCTGCACCTTGTTGCTGATCGACCTCTACCGTTGCTGGATCTTCGGAAACAGACTAGTTCTGATTTCGTGGTGTTGATTCTTATTCCCCATTTCTTATAGAAATCAAACAGTCTGCTAAGATGGGACTCTACTTTCCTGGCTGCAATAACGGGGGACATCGATGAAGTGTATGTGAGCGAGTCATCGGCGAAGAGAAGACTCTCACAGTCGCTGGATGCTGGTTGGTCGCTGGTCAGCAAGCTGAAGAGGAACGGTCCAAGTTTAGAGCCTTGAGCTACTCCTGCTCTTATGATTTTCATTGAAGACTTGCATTCTCCCAATTGGACAAAGAAGTTCCTGGAAGAAAGAAATGAAAACAAGATTTTAATTAGACCGGATGGGAAGCCAAGTAGGTTTAATTTGTGTGTGAGCGCTTCGATCCAAACGCTGTCAAACGCCTTTTCGACGTCCAGGAAACAGGCTACGGAAACATGATGTCGGTTGAGTGCGGCTGCAGTGTCGTGTTGGAATTTAACCAGTGGGTGAAGTGTGGAGTGCTTTTCCCGAAAGCCAAACTGGAAGTCCGGGATCAGGTTGTTCTCGGAGCTGAAAATTTTTAGTTTCCTAAGGATGACCTCTTCTAGTATTTTGCTGATGTTGTTGAGGAGGGAGATGGGTCTGTAATTGTTGATCTGGTTCCTTGCTCCTTTCTTTGGTATAGCCACAATTTTGGCCATTTTCCATCGTTGCGGGAAGTAGCAGTTGTTGAGGCAGTTGTTTAAAATGATGCTCAGGAATATGACGAACACGTTGGACAGTTTAAGGATGAAGTTGGAGACTCCATCGGGTCCCGCGGACTTCTTGGGCTTCAGGGTGCTGATTATTTCACTGACTTCTTCTTTTGTGCAGAGATGTTCATATTCGATGGGGTCATCGGCTGGGTTGTTTTGGCTGAATGCTACCTCTTCATTGTGTGGTTGAACAGCTTGTTGAACTGAACTCTCAATGTCCGCAAGGAATGCAGGATCGGTGGATGGAGTTGGTTTGAAGTTGTCTTCAAAGAAGGACGCAAATGCTTCAGCTTTGTCACTTGTTGATGAGATCTCGATGCCATTATTGAGTATGGTGTCAGGAATATTTTCTTTACAGCCGGCTATCCTGTTTATTTCCTTGAATGCTTTGGGACAGGGTTTTATTTCTTGGAGTCTCCTCTGGAAATGTATGTTGTTGTGGTGCTGAATCGCATTCCGGAACATTGTGTTGGTGCACTCTAGTTCCACTTTTACTACTTGGTATTCTCTGTTGACCATGTTGAGTTCTCGGTGATGGATTCTTTGAAGCCGTTTCCTCAGCCGTTGTCTGTGGGCATACAAGTTTTGTATGTAGGCTGGGAGATCTTGGTATCTATCCCTAGAGGTCATGGGTGCCTTTTGTTGAGCTATGGCTGAACCAATGGCCGATTCGAGTCCTTCAATGGCACTGTCAATCTCTTCGTTGAGGAGATTCCTGTTGGAAGGAGGAACTATTGGGCTGCGCTCCATATCTCTGTTGAGTTTCTCCACGTCAAGTCTGCAGTAGTTTATGCAGTCGTCCGGGGGTCTTCTTATAAGTTGAATGGGAAGGTGTAAATTGATAATAAGTTGTACTGCTTCGTGGTCGGAATCGCTACAAACTGTAGAGCACATGTAATTCCTAAATTCAGGAAGGACATGTACCAAGTTTGAGGAAGCCAGAAGGAAGTCCAACCATGACGAAGTTCTCGGGAAGGTCGGTTTTGGCTGCGAGATTACTACCAGAGAGTGATCGCTGCTGTTTTCATCCATCCAGTCAACAATTGCTTGTCCTTCAATGTTGATTGTGGTGTCCATCCATTTGCGATGCCTCGCATTAAAATCGCCACCGATGATCCCATATGTTGTCTCCTTAACAGCATTGTTCAGTACGTTGAGGTCATGCTGTATGTTTCTTGTCAGGGAACCGCATTTGATGTACAGACTGATCACTGTAAGGGTTTCTCCTCTTCCTATATGCATTTTGATGGCGGTCGCTTCGCTAGTCCGTAGTCCTCTGATTAAAACTTCGCTCGCGTTAGGATACAGATTCGTTCTCACGAATATGGCTGTGCCTCTTCGATTTTCGTCCTTATCCTGCCTGAATGTGTTGTAACCGGAGATGTTGATGTTGTTTCTCCTGGTTACATTGCTTTCGCTGATGAGGGCTAAGTCTGGGCTGTTGTTCTTCATGAACAAGTTGAATGACGTCCTCCTCTCGAGGCTGTACAATGAATTTAAATTGTACGTCATGATGCGTAGCTTCTTCAATTGCATAACTCGAAGATAAAGGTGGCAAGTGCCACTGACTTTTTCTCCTCGCTTAGCTGTGCGTAGTTGGAGGGAACTGCAGATTTAGCTTTTCTCATCACTGTCAATAGGTCAGATCCAAAAATTCGTTGCACTTCACCGTTGATGTTGACTGGTGCGTCTTGGTTGGTGTGGTTCTTCCCGGTAGTCCTCTTAGCTGCTGGAGGTTGTACTGGTTTTGTGTTAGTCTGAAAAGAAATATTATGATTAAGTTTTGTAGGTACAGGCTTACGTATAAGTCCTTTGGTCATCGCTGCGTAACTAATGCTTGGATGAGCAATAGCACTTGCTGATTTGGCTGCAAGAGTTTGCTGAGCCTTCTTTTCTGCTGCCCTGTTCTTCTTCCTTCTTGCAGTTGGCACACCAGACACCTGGTCCAACATTGTCCTTCCGATTGCACTTTCCGGGTTCGTGGTCTTCCTTGCATTTGACGCAAACGTAGTTGCGTCCTGAAAATAATGCGAAATGAGCACTACTTTTATACTCTTTTCAAAGGATGCATGGCTGTTTTTTCAATTGGCTTTGGATACGCCTCCTTCGTTCGTGTTGATTCTCAGGATTAAGAGTGAGGTAGGAAACTTTGCGATAGCAATCATATAGGATTACAGTCAATTACTTTTGTTTAAGAAAGTTGTTGACATAGGCGCCTGGCTGGCGACTTTACATACCCTAAGCGGAGCAACGGAGTTGCGTGAACGGGTGTGAACCCCGAAAAGTGGAGTTAAAATCCTGAGATCCCGCGAAGCGGGCCACCCACAGGTGCTTTTATTGAAAGAAGTTGTTAATATAGGCGCCTGCCTGGCGACTTTACATACCCTAAGTGGAGCAACGGAGTTGCGTGAGCGGGTGTGACCCCGAAAAAGGGAGTTTAAATCCTGAGATCCCGCGAAGCGGGCCACCCACAGGTGATTTTGTTCAAAAAAGATTTTCACTTTTTGAAATTAGTTTCACTCTTTACAATTTTGTTTAGTCCTAAAAAGGACATTTTAACACTCCATTTCTGAAGTTCTTAAACGCTTAAACGAAATTTTAAGCGTTTTCAACCTCAAACCTGGCGAAAAAGAAAATTTGTTTTATTGAAGTTCTTAAACGCTTAAACACCATTTTAAGCGTCCTACACCCCAAACCCAATCGCCCCAAAACGCTTAAAATGATATCTAAGCGAAAAAGATAATTCCATCCCACGGCACTCTAAAACGCTTAAACACCATTTTAAGCGTCCTTAACCCAACCCCTAGGCATGCTTAAAATGTCCTTTACGCATCCAAGGAATCTTGCTATTCCTGAATGCTGAGAACATCCTAAGCAATGCGTTACTTACCATAAACCCTACCTAGACTACTTACCAAACAACCAAACTCACTCCATACCTACCTGTTACAGGAGCATTCATGTGCACCCAACCACCTTACATAGAATCCCGCTGTCTACTAAATAATTTCATAATATATACAATTTGGATCTTAAATAATATGATACTTATGATTAATTTACATTTGTTGGCACATAAGGGGCCTAACGTTATACAGTGGCTTAAGTTTAAAAAAATTATATAAATATAAATTACATGTCAAAAAAAAATTGAAAAGTCAGCTGATTCATCATTCTCAGGGTGTTCATTCCTGGTTGTCAATGTTCCTTTTGGTGTTGGTTTTGGGGAAGTGGTGCTTAGCCTCGGTAGGAGGCTGACCCAATGGCAGTGTAAAACGAGACTGCTTCCTCGTTGTCCATGATTAAGCTGTCATCAAGAGTTTCCATTACACTGAGGTATCTTGGCTCTGGATGTCGTTGTTCGGTGGTCATCCTTCTCATTAGTTGATTCGGGTGGTCGATGATGTTCCGTACAAGTTTCTTCGCTGACACTACTAGGTATTTGTCAAGCGGGATTATTTTGGCTTCGGAGTATAGATAATTGTTCCTGTAGTGTTTCCGTCGCTGCCGGTCGAAGTACAGGCCGGTGCAAATTCTGAGGATCTTTCTTTCGAATAATAGTAGCTTCTTCATGGCTGTTTTCGAGATTGAAAACCATACTGGAAAGGAGTAGCTGATGACTGGTCTTAAGAGCTGCTTGTAGATGAGTATCTTCGTTGGTTGACTTAGTCCTGTTCTTTTCTTCATCAAAGGGTGTAGGCGGTGGAAGGCAAAATTGGCTTTTTTAAGAACTTTTTTGGAGTGTTGGTTGAACCTAAGCAACTCATTGAAATGTATTCCTAGGTACTTCACATTCTGTTTGGCAGCTATCGTGGATCCGTCAGGGAGTCTCAAGACCAGGTTCCTGCAATTGGCAGCAGTGCGGCTACCTCTACCAGATGAGGGCCTCCTGAAGCAGACAAGTTCCGATTTGGAAGTGTTGATCCGGATGCCCCATTTCTTGTAGAAATTGAAGAGTCTGCTGATGTGGGCCTCTACTTTTCGGAGAGCGATAAGTGGTGATAATGATGACGCATAGGTGAGCGAGTCATCAGCATATAACAGGTTCTCGCATCCGATCGGTACGGGTTGGTCGGATGTCATCAGACTGTAGAGGAAGGGTCCAAGTTTTGAGCCTTGGGCGACTCCGGCTCTGATGTTCTTCATGCTTGATTTGCAGTTGTCCAGTTGTCCAGTTGTACGAAAAATTTCCTGAAAGAAAGAAAAGAAAACAGAATTTTTATTAGTGGCGGAGGTACCTGTAGTTGATGCAGTTTATGTATTAGGCCTTCTATCCAAACACTATCGAATGCTTTCTCCACATCCAGAAAGCATCCGACGGTGACACGATGACTGTTGAGGGAGGTAGTGATGTCATGTTGGAACTTCATCAGCGGATGCAACGTTGAGTGCTTTTCTCGAAAGCCGAACTGCATATCAGGGATGATAGAGTTTTCACTGCAGAATTTCTTCAGTCTCCGGAGGATTACTTCTTCCAGTAATTTGCTGATATTGTTGAGGAGTGATATTGGCCTGTAGTTGGATACTAGGTTGGATGCACCTTTCTTTGGGATTGCCACAATCTTCGCTGTTTTCCACGTCCGGGGGAAGTAACAGTTGTTGATGCAGTTGTTGAGGATGATTGTGATAAAAATCATTACTGCTTGTGGTAACCTTTTTATGATGTAATTGGAGACACCATCTGGTCCAGCTGATTTTTTTGGCTTAGAATTGCCGATTATCTCTGCTACCTCCTCTAGATTGCATAGATGTGGACTATCAATAGGATCATTTGCTGGATTGGTGTCAACGAAACTGATTAAATCCGGGTTTGGCTGTAGGGTATGCTGAATTGTTGCCTCTACTTCTTGCAGTAGCAATGGTTCAGCAGGTGGATTGGGCTTGAAGTTTCCTTCGAAGTAATTGGCGAACGCTTCCACTTTGTCCTGGGTTGAGGTTACTTCAATGGTGTTGCTGATGATGGAATCTGGCATTTGTGGCTGTTTCCCAATAATCCTATTGATGTTTTTGAAGGCATCAGGTCCTGGCTTAATTGCTTGTAATCTTCTTCCAAACTGGATGTTGTTGTGGTGTCGAATGGAGTTCCGAAACATGATGTTCACTTGCTGTAGCTCATTTCAAACTGTCTGGTAGTTGTTATTTGTTGTATTAAGCTCGCTTTGATGAATCCGTTGGAGTCGTTTTCTTAGCCGCTGTCTGTGAGCATATAAATTCTGGACGTACTCAGGAAGATGTTGGTACCTGTCCTTTGATGTCTTAGGTTTCTTTTGCTTCTCAAGGGCATCAGATATAGCATGTTGAAGTTTGTCAATGGCAGCGTCGATTTCTGTATTAAGCAGATTCCTGTTTGAAGGCGGAAGAGCAATGCTGTCTTCGATGTCCCTGTGAAGTTTTGGAATATCCAGCCGTCTGAAGTTGATGAAGCTTTCAGGGACTTCTGTCGTAAGAAGTATGGGAAAGTTGAGGTTGATTGTTGACAGTTGAACAGCTTCATGGTCCGAATCGCTGTGTACTCTTGTACAGATATAATTCCGGATTTCCGGAAGAATATGTACGAAGTTGGAGGAAGCTAGGAAGAAGTCAAGCGTCGATGGTGTTCTGGGGAAAGTGGGTTTCGGCTGGGATATAACCACCAGAGAATGTTCACTGCTGTTCAACTCCATCCACTCGATTGCTTTGCCTTCACTGTCGATTTTTGTGTCAAGCCATAGATGATGTCTGGCATTGAAATCACCGCCTATGATGCCATAGGTGCTTTGCTTCAGGAAGCCGTTCAGGATGAGCAGGTCACTTTGTATATTTCTTGCAGAGGATGAGCACTTGAAATATATACTGATGACTGCAAGGGTCTCGCCTCTTCCCAGGGTCATTGTGATGGCAGTGGCTTCGCTAGTCAGTAGTCCGGGGATTATGACTTCTGCAACATTGGGGGAGAATTTGTCTTTTATGAAGACCGCTGTTCCAACACGGTCCTCGGTTTTTGTCTTGCAGGTAGGTTTTGAATCCTTTGATGTTGATGTTGTTTTTTTTGGTGACGTTCGTCTCGCTGATTAGGGCAATATCGGGGGCGTTGTTCTTCATAAATATATCAAATGACGTTCTCTTAGCAAGGCTGTATAATGAGTTTACATTATACGTCAGGATGCGGAGCTTCTTTAGTTGCATATTTGGAACAAGAAGGTGGCCAGTGCCACGGACTTATCCCCATCGCTGAGCTGAGAGTAGTTTGGTGGAACCGCACTCCTAGCTTTTCCCATGACCGTGAGCAGGTCGGAACCAAAGAATCTCTGGACTTCGCTGTTGAGGTTTACTGGTGCTGAGGCTTTGGTTGGTACCGATTTTGCTGGTATCCTTGGTGCGGGCATCTTGGCTGAAGTTCCTGCAACTTGTTGTGCCTTTGTTGGTGCTGGTTTGGTTGCTGGGCCTCTTTTCGCCATTGCTGCGTAGCTGACTGCCGGACGAGTAACCAAGCAAGCTGACTTAGCGGCAAACTCTTGGTAAGATCGCTTCTCTGCCAATTTCCTGTTCCTTTCGGTCAGGCGAGCCTTTAGCGTTGGGCAGCCTTTAAAGCTGGCAGGGTGTCCAGTTTTTTGACAGTTGGCACACCATACTTCCAACCCAGTGTTTTCTTTGCGCTGGCATTGTCCTGGTTCGTGCTTATCCTTGCACTTAACGCATACAAAGTCACGTCCGCAGTTGGTGGCCACGTGTCCAAAGCGTTGGCACTTTCGGCACTGAACGATGTCGTTGGATTTCAATTTTTCCCAGTGGACGGTGTGATTCATGATGCGAGTCTTTGTGTAGACTTCATTGATGTCGGTGGATTTGGATAATTCTACGACGAAGTTGTTGTATACCTTTCCTTGGGCCTTCTTTGCTTTGAAGGTTGTTACTTTTATAACTGGGAGTCCCTCAATCCTCAGCTCGTCTTCTACCTCGATGGCGGTGTATGTGTGGTGAATACCCTTTAGCAAAAGCAGGTGTTGTCTTTGGGTGGTGGTGACTGAGTGACGGTTGTTGCTGTTGCTGCTGGTTTTTTCATTGGTTGGCTTGGTTTCGACTGTTGTTTGGCGGCTTTTGGTGTTGGTGGAGTTACTGCCGATGTTGGTGGAGTCTCGACATCCAGTTGAGGGCGTTTCGTGACACTGCTGTCTTTTTCACCTTTTTTTCGTGGTCTCTTCTGACCAGGCAAGGGAGAAATGCTCGACTCTTCGGTGCTGACTTCAGATTGCTCTTCGTCATCACTTGAGGATTCGACACTGGTAGCGGGAGAAGAGTCTTCATCGCTATAGGTGCCTTCCGTATCCATGGTGTCTTCTTCTTCTTGGATTTCTTCTTCTTCTTCTAGGATGTCTTCTTCTTCTTGGTTGACTTCTTTTGTTTTCGACGGTACGAAAAATTTGCTGAATGTCTGACTTATCCTCTGACCATACTCCGGGCTTAAGTGCATGGCCATCCTGGCTAGCAATACTTCTAACGAAGCGAGTGCTGCCTCCGGATTAAAGGTATCCTCCATATCCGGCTTAACTATTGCTTCTTTTTTTTTTATTTTTATTGCACTGATTTACACTAAAACACTTATTTTTAAAAAAACCTTTGTTTCGTGGAAAGCAGGGTATAAAAATCCTCGGGTCGAGGTAGACTGCAGGTATAAAACTGCAGGTATACCTGACTACTTGTGTATTTCGGGTGGTTGAAATTTGTAAAATCTTCCGCTAGTGGTGTGTACGTACTGGACGATGAACACTGAATGATGATGGAATGACCACTAAATAATTTCCAAAAATATTCCTGCTTAAGTACAATTTTGAAACGACAAATTTTTTTCCTTCGTTCCACAGATTCTCGCGATTTGATTGGCCAAAACCAATACAGTGCTGTCTTCCAAACAATCTAAAAAATGATCCATGATTCTCATCGAAGAGTGTCTCCTTTCCTATGAAAACAGCGGTGTCGAAAAAATTTGAAAACGGAGCGAAACGGCGGGATTTCGTTACGCGGGATTTTGTTACGCGGGATTCTGTTCTGCGGGATTTCGTTTTGCGGGATAATAGCATGTGAAAAAATTAACAATTTTAGGATTAGTTTGACGAAATTGATTGAAGACTACATTATATTACTTCTAACGCGATATCCGTATCATAATACATTAGCTTAGTAATAACAATATCGAACAATATCAGTTATGTGAAATATTATCATATTTAATTCTATAAGACCGTGGTACGAAACCAACTAAAAGTATGATAAGTACATGATAATTTTCATTTGAAAATATTGTAAGATTTATTAACATGTCATGTGTTCTATATTTACAAATTACAATCGAATAAATCATGAGTTAAATTTTTCATATAAGTTCATAACTTTAGAAACCTATGCCAAATAGTCTATTAATGGTAACGGCCTTAGACGATGACCAAATTCATCTTTATACAAAAGCCATTCCCACTAGCTTATGTACCTATTAATATGAGTACAAAAATACAAGATCTCCGACGCCAATATCTTTGCCAACTTTCATTTGCTTTTGTTTTCTTTGAATCCGGTTATTTAAGTTACGTCAAAAATAAATTGAATACATATGTTCATTGCTGTTGATCGTGCCTGCGAAAACATTTTGTTAATTTAATTTGACTTTCACTTATATTTGACGAAAAATAAGTGCATATGCAAAAGAATAAAATCATATATACCTATGTATGTACATACATACCTATGAAAAAATTACGTTGACATCAATTGATACGTGTGTTCGTTGAGGGGATTCAAAAATAAATATGCATCGTCAATATTTCACAAAGAACTTTTCGGTAGACTCAAATTGTATTCTATTTTACTACCTTTTTAATGTTATAAATATGGATATTTGTTATTTACTGAAGAACACCAACAACTTATAAATCAAAACTTGACTTAATGAACTTTTCAACCTGTTATGTAATGTTAACTGGAATCATTTGTTTGAGAACTGTGACATTAATGCTATGTGCTCTAAATTCTACTGTGTTCTATTTAACTTTTTTTTATGAGACCACACCATTGCGAAAACCGCGCAATATTTCTAAATCTCCTCCATGGTTTGACTCTTGCCTAAAAAACTTAAAAAATAAAAGAAACAAGGCCTGGATTAAATAAAATAAAACAAAAGCTGATAATGACTTGGTAATATATAATGAGCTAAGAAATATGTTTATTGACTTTTCAGATATTCTTTATAATGACTTTATTTTAAATACTGAAACCGACATAAAAAACTACCAAAAAAACTTTTGGAGCTATGTTAATAGGAAGAGAAATACTGACGGGTATCCAAACTGCATGTCTTTCAACGACGAACTTAGCCATGACTCTGAAAAAATTTCAAATATGTTTGCAAATTTTTTCAAAGATGCTTTCGAAGTAGCGAACTCCTGTCAAACGCCTGAGTTATTGTCCCTCTCAGAAAATTTCCCTCATTTGAATTCAATTAGTCTTTGGATCCCTGAATCGTTCGCAAAGCTTCAGAACTTGACGTTTGTTATAGCCCTGGTCCAGATGGTGTACCTTCTTATAGTTTGAAAAAATGCGCATTCTATTTATCCTATCCTCTTCATATTCTTTTTAATGAATCGCTCAAATCTTCAATTTTTCCTGAAATTTGGAAGAGTTCGTACATAACACCGATACATAAAAAGGGTAGTAAAAATGAAATAAAAAATTATCGTCCCATTACAAAACTGTCCGTCATCCCTAAGTTATTTGAGTCCATTATTTGTAAAGTCATATCGTTTAATTGTAAGTCTATAATTTGTGATAGTCAACATGGTTTTGTTTAAAATAAGTCAACAGTTACTAACCTCTTTCATTTCAGTTCTTTTTGTTTAGATTCGTTTGAAAAACGGAAACAAGTTGACTGTGTCTTCACAGACTTCAGTAAGGCCTTTGATAAATTGTGCCATAAAACATTAACTTCCAAACTTCAATCCCAAGGCTTTAACGATAAATTTGTTAGTTGGGTTTCGTCGTACTTATATAATAGATCATACAGCGTAGTTTTTAGGAATGGGCGGTCATCATATTTTTATACCAACTCTGGCGTAACACAAGGTAGACACTTAGGACCTTTACTGTTTATTTTGTACGTTAACGACTTACCTTCTATTTATAAATAGAATTACGCTGATGACATTTTCAAACGTATTGACTCAATTGACGACTGTTTTCTCCTACAAGATGATCTAAATAGTTTTCGAGAATGGTGTTTTATAAATAAGTTTTTACTAAACATAGATAAATGCAAGTCAATGTGTTTTATACGCAAACAAAATGTTTTGACTTTCAATTATCAATTAGACTCTTCTTATTTGACTAAACTCTCTACTTTCTCTGACCTAGGTATTATTCTTGACTCAAAATTGACTTTTACAAATCATTATGACTATATTATTAAAAAAGCAAATAAGACACTCGGATTTATAAAACGGTTTTCACATGATTTTCGCGACCCTTATATTCTTAAACTTCTTTAAATATCATTTGTAAGACCAATATTGGAATATGGCTGCATAAAATGGGCTCCCTTTTATTCAGTCCATATAAACAGAATAGAAGGAGTACAAAGAACATTCATGCGCTTCTGCCTCCGTTTCTTTCCATGGTTCAATAGGCTCCAACTTCCACCGTACAATCATAGACTCACGCTCACAAATCTTCCATCGCTTTCTAAACACAGAGAGTACATTCAGCTGTGCTTTATTATAAAATTAATCAATGGGTCAGTCATATCACCATCAATTTTGGAACAATTAAACTTTATTTATAGCCGTTCAAGTATTATAAGACAAGTTCCTTTACGTCCTATATCAAGCAGATCGATCTATGGTAAAAACAGTCCCCTCAACCAATTGATTTCAGTTTATAACAAGTATTACTTTTTGGTATATTCCGTAAGCGATGATTAAAACATTTAAAGTAAATTTTTTCAATACTTCAGTTTACCTTTTTTTTTGCAAATTGCTTAAAGCATTGTAAATCTATAAATATAAGAATAAATGTAATATTATTCTTAAGTTCTAACGTTAGTTTGTTTAATGAATTCAATAAATCAAAATAAGAAAAAGATTTTACTTCATATTGATATTGTGTGATCCCGCAAAGTTACACTTGCATATATTTATAATTTACATACATATATTATAATGCCCAATAATCTACCACTTACTATAAAACGTCTGCAGTTCCCGTTAAAACTTAAGTTTTCAATTACTTAAAGGTAGCACAAATCTAGAACGTAAGTCTTTAAAAAAAGTTTCGACAAAAATAATGTAGAAACAAATTTTCAAATACAAAAATCTAGAAAAAAATTAAATATTTTTTTGAGACAATTGTAATTTTGATTTTGACATTTCGGATTATAAGCTAGGTTCCCAAAATCAGGTGGAAAATCTTAATCTAAATTGAAAATCGAGTGAAATTGTTTTCTGGGTTCTTACTTTTCATCGATTTCATAACTTCGAATACTTTTCAAAATCACTTTATTACATCAGCTGACATACATATGTATGTTAATTACATCAGTCAAATAACAATTTTGTTTATTGTCATAATTTGTATAAATTCTTATGTTTTTATTTGCTTTGTGCTTTTTAATAAACTAAAAGTAAAATATTAGTGTTTTTTTATTAGCACTATGTTGATAAACATTTCCTGCAGGTAAGCAGTTTACAAATATCGGTTACAAAAGAATCTGGTATCGAAGTATAGTTTCCGAATATTTCTTTAAAGTTTTTAAAAGAACGTTGTTTTTGGTATAGAGAAGACATTTGGTGTGTTGAAAAACATTTTTAAATGTTTTGTCCCTTTCCTCAAATACCAAGTAGAGAGTAGAGAAGTTGAATTCTTTTTGTCGATTCAAATCACACCAATTTTTTCTGATCGAACTCAAATCACTTGAAAATCGCAAAAATCGAAATGTAGAACACGTAAATTCTCTTCGTTTTAATTTCGAGAAAAATAAAATCGAAATCGATAAACGTGAATTTCAGAACTCTAATTTATATTTTGAATCGATTTCAATTTCATTTCGAGTGAAAGTGAAATGTAGAACCTAGAACCTTTCAAATTTATGTCTTTCCAGTTTTTTTTATTGAACTTAAAGCTATTTTTTCAGTATCAAGTCGACTAATGTCTTGTTTTCTGTTGAATAAATACAAACATACATAAGTCACCAGAAAAATGTACATGTAGCAAACAAAAACACCCATACTGTTCTGTGATTTACTCTTAGTTAGAAAACTTTTGTGTGTTACAGTTTGCAGAGATCATTATTTCATATTAAAATGGCAATGGTATACAAACAAGTCATAAATAGAACTGTACAGTGATCAGAGTTGTCGTTTTCAATATGCTATTTCCAACTCTACAGTTAATCAGCTCAAGATTTTCGAAAAAAAATAGACACAATATTTTGTATAAGGAGTCAATACTCGATAGCTCTACTTTTCTCGAGGTATTCGAGTCAAAAATCATGTTAACTAATTTTGTCTAGGTTTTTGTTTTTAACTTTAGTTTAGGTATGATGAATAAATTGTGCTCTTAGCCGGTAAATTTATTTTTGGAAATTGAAAGCAAATTATATGTTTACTTATTTTAAGATTTTAAGTTTACTTGAACCATTTTTGAAGGATTGTAGTGGTTACTTTAACTCCTAGGGTTACAAAAAAACATCTTTGATCTTTCATAAAATCTTTAAGATAACATTAAATTATGGTGCCGCCTGGGTTTTACTGTACACAGACTTAATTTTAATGTTAAGATCAAACAAATGCTGTGTATCCATATAAAATATACACAAACTGAATGATGTAATTAATGTTCAATCCACCATTTAGATCAAGTTTCAGCCTATTTATTGTTTAAGAACTTCTTTCTCAATGAAGCCTAAACTCTATATATGTACATGCATAATATAGGTGTTAACCTTAACATCAATCTTGAGAAGTACCCTTTTCTTCTATAAGACGTTTTTACCGCCTAAAAAAGCATCTTGTACAGTTTCTGTATTATGATTCACCCTTCTAGAGTTGCTATTGCCTCCAAAAAGGTTGTTGCATTTCCTGTAGTTGTCGCCAGTAGCTAAGTTGCTGTGTAGGTAAGGTATCTCTGAAACAGGTTTGTCTGGTATACTACAATTATAAATCTGCGTGTAAGAAAGTCAGCCAGTGTAAGAGAAAATTGATCGTCTATGTCATTGTGGAAAACCACTAAAGAACGGGAGTTTAAGCAGACCTCAATATGCACAAGTAGAATGTTTTACTGATCATTGTAGATGGATTGATTTCCAGTGACTTCGCAAATTAATTTGACTCCCACAGGGACATTCGGTGTAATGAAAGAGTATAATGTTCACTTCTTGTTATGATTTTCGATTAAAATACCTTCTGAGGGGCAAACAATATTTGCCTTGAATATAATCTGTCCAATAAATATGTGCAGAACAGGCTTCATGCGAGAGTTTTCCCTCACACAAGGGTACCTTGCCCTGCGCACAACAATATCCAATTCAACCAATTCTTGTAATATTTTTATTTCTCCATATAACATGTCTTTCGCACGGATCGACCCGTACCGTACCGTACTGAAACCGGTCGCATAGCTCGTTTACAACAATCCTCTTTGTGTGTATCCAATTCCAATCCACTCAAATCAGAGTTACCGTAGCAAAGGGAATTCATAAAAATAAATAGTTTCGTTCGTGATTTTCAGGGGGCTTTCAAGAATGGAAGCTTTTAATAATCTTGTAAGGATACTTGAAGCACCTTGAAGGTCAATTTATAGCCGTTATCGTTTTTTGTTTCACAGATTTGTTTATTTTTCTTAGTGGTTTGGAATAAAATTAAAAAGCCTTTAAAAAGAATTTGCCTGACTGAAAATAGAAAATGTGTTCATTTGAGAGATTTTTGAGCACGCGTGGTTTGGTCTACTAAAAACAAAAAGAAATAGTTGAGACAACCGCAAAAATCTTATGGCCATTAAAAGAACAAGACAGAAACCGTTAGAAGAGCTAGCGATATTTGTTGAAATTCATAACAAACCGCTTATAATCTAAAAAAAAAAAACACGACCAAGGACCATAATTCGTCACCAAAAAAGAAACAATTCTAGGGCGGCTGAAACTAGACAGCTTTGATAAAGGCAATTAGTCCATGCATGTTTCTCAAATATCGAGCTTTCTACGTTGCACAGGATTTTGTGTAGGATTAAACTTTATCCAAGATCACACAAATAAGTCGATCAACACTTAATAACATCTTGAAGAAAAATCCAGTTTTTAGCTTCAAGACGAAAAAGCGTCCTAATTGGAAGTGAAGTTATCATAGCAAACCATTGGAATAGGTTTAATATGATATTTTTGGTACATGCCATAAAAATGAAAAGTTGAATAACTTTCAAACTAAGATTGGACAAACGATAATTTTTGGTGATAATATTATTGGGTGGGTGAACAAATGATTTGAATTTTAAAAAAATTGATATAATAATCGAATTATGTTTGTGTGGTGGTCGAATTTTTTTCGTGGACAAACGATTGGAAAGGTTTGATAATTGAATACACATTTTAAACAATTTCGTCTTCACTTTGCTGAAGTGAAGACAAACTACAAAAAATTGAAAACACTTATACCTACTCTTCTATACATCCCACGTCCTTAAACATTTCAAGCAAAGCAGGTGCATATTTACCTGATTGTACAACGACGTAAATTTCTTTCTTAAAAAATCAGTTGCCTAAATTCACTGAAATAAAGCCGAGTGGTGACTTGAAATATAGGCAAGTGAATTAAGACCAAATTTCAAGAAATGGCCTTATTACACTTTTGTAAAGTGTATTAAAGCCAATTTATAACAGTTGGTCTTGTTACACTTAAATGAAATAAATAAAACCAAATTGGTTGTATTTACTTTCAACAGTCTAGTTTGCCATAAATGCAAACAAAATACCTCAAATCCTATAGTGTGACAGCAAGGGGGTTGTAGGGAAACAGTATGCCCCTCTTACATACCTTACGTAAAAATAATTTGGTCAATGTGAATATAAAAAATAACTGCTAAAAATTGGCCCTATTTCACTTTTGTAAAGTACAATAAGGCTAATTTTTAAAAGTTGGTCTTATTTCACTTACAATTATTTTCAAGGCACCAGCCGAGTTTGTTTCTTTCTTGATTGAGATTATTTCACTTTGACAAAACAAAATTCAATAAACCCGAAAGATGAAAAATGGCGTTATTTCATTTTTGTTTTCTGTTGGCGTTATTTCATGGCACTTTTCACCAAAGTCATGAATAACATCGTAACCAGAAAATTTTTATAAAATCCAAAACACTGTCTTGGAAATGATAAAAAACGAAGTGAACAATATCGAAATTCTTATTACGAAAGAATTCGGTGATCGGTTTTTAGGGATTTGGATTGCGATTTAAGGCTTTTGAAATCATGTTCGTTTTTAATGTATGATAAACAAAATTGCTACAAAAACATTTGAAAAACAAAGTTCTTTCATAACAAAATAACGTCGTAAAATCGCTCCATGCCACCGTACTTTAAAACGAATTTCATATTTTTTTTGTTTCGTTGATTTTTCGAATACTTTCTTTGGAAATTATCTTGTTTGGCCAGAGATCAGTCCAAATTGGTCTCCGAATCATCGAAATCGAAAAAGAAGTGATGTGAGTCTTTGATTTAAACTTAAGAATACAAAACATAATTTTAAAATTTTGAAGTCAATGAGGTCAAAACCAGCCCAATCCGACACCATTTTTTGAGAAGTCTAAGCTACACATCCGAAATTATGATTGGAGTGTAGTCGATGGCAGTGAGTCTAACTACAAATATATAGTAGAAGGTTGTGCGTCCATAATTGTATTGCTCAGCTTTAATATTGTTGGTCTAATTGAAACTTAATTTTGGTGATATTTTTTGTAGGCTTATAGTCTGCTTTTGACAAGCCACACTAATACCTGACAAGTCAAAATAAAATAAAATAGTATCACCTAGTTTTTCTCTAATTTATTTAAAAAAAAAAATAATAATAATAATTAAACTATAATGATTTTGATAGTGTTAATAAATCGGTTGAGTTATATTTAATTAACAACTTCAAATTGAAAAAAAAGTAATAAAAATAATCATAATTATAATTATAATAACAATAATAATAATAATAATAATAATAATAATAATAATAATAATAATAATAATAATAATAATAATAATAATAATAATAATAATAATAATAATAATAATAATAATAATAATAATAATAATAATAATAATAATAATAATAATAATAATAATAATAATAATAATAATAATAA